>VYZW01051789.1:0-147624 GCA_013401315.1 Balaeniceps rex
AAGTCCCTTCCAACCCAAACTATTCTATGATTCTATGACGATACCAGGGAGTAATTCAGATGTTTTTCAAGCACTGAAATGGACATAGCAGTGGACTTCCATTTGAACAGAAGGTGAATGTGCATTTCCAGCCTCCCTTAGACTGCTGCATTAGTGCAATTTATTTGAACTAGACTTTGTCTGGAGCAGTGGGGATGTGCTTTTAAACAGTATCACCTTAATACTACCTTCACCTTGGCCTTACAAAGCTTAGCTGTGGAAATCTTGTGCTAAGAATCCAGCTCCACTGTAATGAGTAGACAGATCTGGTTTTGTCCTCAAACCTCATTTCAGGAAGTAATCTGGGGCTTTTCACGCCTGCTCCCACCCACAGCAGGACATTCTTGCCCTCCTTTGAAAAGCAGAAAATCAGAGGAAAGCAGCATTTTGGTGATAAGCGTATGCTGGCAGGAACACTGCTGCAAAACTTGCAAAAAAGGCTTTAAGAAGCCAGTGCAGTGCCGTAGCAATTAGTCTCACAGCGTCTATCAAATTATAATTCTGGCAGCACTGAAGGCAAGAGAGCTTGTCACACAGGGCCAGCACCTCTTCCCACCTCTCTGAATATTTTTTTGCCAGTGCAGTTTGACTGGTTACAGAAAGGGACCTTGATACGGTCAAAGCCACTCCCTTAGAAAGCTACAGCAAATATTTACAGGTGTGTTGCATTAGTTGCCTACATCTGTCCTTTCGTCCGTCTAAGCATTTGCTTTTAGTACTGTCATCGAACAAGAATAGGACACGAAAGCTTGGGAGCCAGGGAGAGGAGAGATGGCATTGCCTGCTGGAGGGGCAAGGGGATGGACAGCGGGAAAGCAACCGTGGCTGTGCAGGAGGAGACGTGATGTATGCTATAAACAGTGTGGCTGCAGAAATGGCAACATGAGAAGGACAGCTGCTGCAGCACTGCTTCCCGGGAGGTCTTCAATGCCCTAGCCCTTCTCCCCAACACCCTGTCCCCTCCAGCAGCCTGATGGGGCCAGGAGGGGGCTGCCCACCTTGTCCCTGAGGCCCAGGTAATAGTGCAAAGAGCTGAAGAAGAGGAGGAGGAAGCAGCTGTGGCAGGGAAGGAGAAGCTGGTAAGGGCACTGGGGATTGCCTGCAATGCCACAGCATCTCCCTAGGATCTCTGGGCTGGTGGAATCCCTTCCCCTTTTGGGCTGCCTTAGCATAATTCTGCAACTGGCTGCTTCTTTGCAGCTATGTCCTAGGGAGAAGTCTGAGCAAACAACAGTGGAAATGAAAAAGCAAGTGCGAAGCAAATGGGAAGGAGTTAGAAGCAGTGCGAGTGCTCAGCATCTCACACTGCCAGGAAAGAGAAGGGAGAAAGAGGAGAGGAACTGAGAAGAGCATGATACTGTCACAGGGAGTTGGGACACTTCTGGAAAAAATATGTTGCCCAGCATAGAGCAGGCAGGGGCTTGATGAGGAGTCAGGAGGTTTCTACTTCTGAGGAGCTTTTTGAGTTTAGCAACATTGTCGGGCTCAGGATTTTAAACCACGTGTCAGATGCTTGAGTAGTAGGAAACCGGCTTGAAAACCATGAAAGGTTTATTTTTTGTTTGGTTGGTTTTTTTGTTGTTGATGTTTGGGGTTTTTTTTTAATAAATGGTAGGTTCTTTCAATTTGCCTTCTGGTTTCTGAGCCTTTAGGGCCTGTTTAATTTTCATTTTCATGTCTTCTTGCATAATGGTTCAAGCCTTTTAAAATTATCTTTTTAAATAAAAGCTCTGATTTTCTTAGAATCAAATCATTCCAAGTAGTGGCAAAATGCCAAATATTATGATGGCAGTGATAAATTAGGAAGCTAAATTTAATAAGAATTTTCTGATAAAGAACAAGAAATTAACAGAGTGATTTCATCAATCATTTTTATATGCTGTTGACCAGGATGTTATTGTATGTGCTGTACATGGGCTGTAAGTGTGGTCTGGTAATGTTGTAGATATGGCAGTATGCTATCAAGAAAATCGACTGTATTAATGTATGCATAGATCCCTAGTATTCTGAAATTTGGGAGTTAATCATATGCTGAAGAACAGATACACTGATCTGGTGAAGTTCTCATATGTTTTTTTTTTTAAATTCATTTATTACAGCTTGAGACTCCCCATAAGAAGGTATCAGGCAGCGGTTGCAGTGTTTATATAGGGAATGGTTGTATGAACTCAGTCTGCATGTTTTACAGACATCTTGGGAAATATTGTCTAATAAGCAAGCAACCATTCTTGAATGGTTTGGGGTTTTTTTTCATTTTTAAGATGAAACATTTTCTTTTTTTTTTTTTTCAAAGCAAAGCAAACCCCTTTGTTCAACTACAGGCCAAGTCTCTGCCCTGGTGCAATTATCTAAGGATGCTGAAGTCATCAATCAATTCCAGAATTACGTGGTGTCTTACAGGCAACCATGGACACAGCCCATTGATTTAGGGGGGAATCAGAGAGATAGAAAAGAAGTGGGGGACAAATGCAGCGTGACATGATATCTGCTGACCCTATCAGCTTTGAGCAGCTCATCGGTGGTGGAGTTACTGCCTCCCAGCAGACAGATACTTCTGCCTTAACTCAGCCCTGGCCACAGCCCCAGAGGATGTTGGCATCATTTTTACGAACTGCAAGTGAATAAAAAAATAATTCCAGGGATCAGGGCGGGAAAGAGAGAGTGGGGGAAAAGCCAGTGGAGCCACCAGCTATCTGGGAGGATAGCAGAGCAGGAAGGCAAACCGGGGCACACTGAAATCCTTTAGGTAAGGGAGAACAAGCTCCCTTCCACATCACCCTGGGGATGAGGGAGGGCTGGTAACATCCAAAAGAAAGGAGGCACCAGGAGACCAGGACTGTGACACACGATTTTAGAGGGATGCCTGGGGGTTAGCTGTGAACAGGACCAAATGTCACACCTGGACGTGTGACAGTCTGCCTGCCCTTCTTTAAACTGAGCTGGCAGTAAAGGTTGGCTCAGCTGGCTGGTAGCTGAGCTACGTGGCCTGTTTGCAAAACAAGTGACATGAATGAGCCTGGGCTGGAGGGGAAAAGGAGATTTAAATCATTTGTGCTAGGATGGAAGTTTTTCCTCCCAGAAGTTCAGGACATAAAGGTAAAACAGGGCCTAGTGCTAAGAGTCACTGGGAAAGCTGGCCATCCATCCGAGCTGCAGCCCAACAGGGAGTCTTCAACATCAGTGAGAACCTTTTTCTGCTGTTTTTGTTGTTGTTGTTCATTCATTTGTCTGTTTGTTTAAAAATAGGGAAATTTTTATGGACACAGGAACATATGCAGAATCTAATCCAGGGATATTGTAGGTCAAAGTGCTGCCCCAGCTGCTATATCTTATCAAATATGGCTTTTGTAGCGGGACTCCATTTAGTTTTTCCTTTTTTGACAGTTCCGCTTCAATTAAAAACAGACAAAGGAAAACAAAAAATGGAGAAAAGTGCTGTTATTAAAATGGAAACTTCCTCTGTGAGCTCACATGCTAAGAGATACCCAGCAAGCAGCATGGGAGAGTGGAGCATCTCTTTACCACCAGAGAAATAGAAGTGGTGCCATCTCTCCCTGTTAGCTATTCACATGCCCTCTCTCTGACTTAGAGAGCTACCTGTGTAACCATGTTACAGTGTCTCTACCAATTAGCATAACATCAAAGGGGATTTTAGGGATCTGAAAATGCGACTGTAAGCAATGGTCTATACCTCATTTGATCATGCCGCTGTTAGGATGCATCTTTGGGCCACTGAGCTGTTTGAAACTTCGCTGAGAGCAGCTGTATTAATCAGATGACGGAGAATGTCCAATGTCTTGGACATTCCTGCAGCTTCCCTTTTTCGCTGCAGCTAGTTTAATTCCGGTGTTGCCAGGATATATCATCTTAGAGAACATAAACCCCACAAAGCCCTCGCTGACAAGAGGATTAGAAGAGCCTGTCTACCAGTGGATTATGTATATGAATGAAGAATAAAATTATACATAAAATGCTTCATTGCTGGTTAAAATGATGTAATTCTGTGGATACAGAGATGAAATGATCAGACTAGCTTTATCTGTTGTGCACACCCAAACGATAAAGCTCTGCTCCAGCTGTTCTCTCAAACACTTCTCTGCAGAACGCCAGCAGCTGTTTAGGGAACACCACAGACTTCTCAGTCATCTGATTAAACATAGACAGAACCAAAGTAAATGTAAGTAGTCACTGCTTGAGCTAGTCATCCTCAATTCCCATTTATTCAGTGGTGATAATCACATACTTTTAGAGACTGAGTCATCTCACCCTAAAATAGGTCAGAAATTGTGCCATCGGAGTGCCCATTGCTCTCCACCAGCTGGAAAGGACGCCTGGGGGGCCTAACTCCAATGGAGACATCTGGGTTTTGCCCCATGAGCTTTTTAGAAACAGAGATCACTAGGCCCTTCAGATGCTGCAGCTCAGGGCATGCCTCAGAGGCCGAATCAAACAGACAGGGCTTGACCCACTTGCGCTTGCATCTGACCAGCTGCAGGCTGGAGCCACGCCAGAGCGGTCCAGCTTTGTTAGCAGGGCACTCTGCCAACCCCTCCCAATCCCGCAGGGTGGGATGCTGCAGAAGCTGCACTTGCTCACCAACCCCTACCTAACAGCATCAGCAGAACAAATACATAGACGCTCCCCCATACATATATATACATATGCATATACACACGTATAGACATATACATATATATAAACCCCCAACAATATAGGGCCTGTATGTATTTGAGTGTATATGTATGCATGTATGTGTATAAACTGCTCCTATATTGTTTTATTCATCAGATTCAGGTATTTCCAATTTTATAATTTCCCCTCTAAGCATTACTTATGTCATTAGAGGAAATCTGCCTATATCCATTGGGCCTTTTATCTGTTTCCTACTAACTGATCAAACATTAAAATGTTGGATTCCAGCAGCCAGTCTTGGACTTGGGATCTGTATATGGACTGATATGACTCAAGCAACCAGGGTCCAGCAAGAGTTGAAGCTGCTACTCAGTGGAGTGTAAATGCACACACAGAGATATATATGCTCATACCAAAATGAATAGGATTAAATTAATGGATTGCCACACAGATTGGTCAAAAAACATCATATTTAATCCATGAAAGAGTCAAGTAAATTGCTTGTAAACCTAGCAGGAATACGGTGCATATCCAAGTCGTGTTTAGCCTGGGCTTAACTCCAAGTTTTCCTTCCCAGCAAAACTCTCCCATCTGTGGCATCCCTAACATCTGGGGGCAAAGTCAGAAAGTGATGTAAACCTTAGTGACAGACACCTGATAATATGCTACAG
Source organism: Balaeniceps rex (assembly GCA_013401315.1). Classification (NCBI taxonomy): domain Eukaryota; kingdom Metazoa; phylum Chordata; class Aves; order Pelecaniformes; family Balaenicipitidae; genus Balaeniceps; species Balaeniceps rex. Next base: position 5,343 of record VYZW01051789.1, read on the forward strand.
ATATTTGTGCCTAAATATTACACACCCCTGTGTCTAAAACACCACTCACTGGTACTGAGCAAACCTTAGATGCAGGGAGCGAAGAACTGGAAACCCATTCGATTTGGTGACTGAGTACTAACTGAATCTCCAGTTGTTTCTCTGCTGTGCACTGCAATACCTGTCTGTGCATCAAAATGATGTGGTGTTTCATTTTGACTTTGACTTTGGCCTTTGACCTAGACTTTGACCTTGATCTTTTCTTTTCCATTTACTGTCTTGACCGTGATCTGTTTGGGAACTCCAGGAATCATGGAATCTGCCTGATATTCACCTCTTTATATGACATATGTGCCCTAATGACATAATTTGCTGCCACACTGATGGCCACATGCCTGTGCATGGGCACTCTTCCATAAGACCATGCACTTGTTCCCTGGGAATGTTCAGGATATTTCAGAGTCTCTAAGATCCCAGATCATAATTTTTTTTTAGCCTGTGCACCAAAAAAACAAATTATAGACATAGGATTCTACTTCTTGTTTTCTTCTGAGCTTCAGTTTTATTTCCTAATTCAGGTTCTCAAACTCATTAATGTTGCAAGTTTGGGAACTTACCCATCATGCAACTCTCCACCCCTCTGCTCTTGCCCTACACAGCTACACCGGAAGTCTGCTTACTACTTACAGCATTAAATAGCGTGAGAATCTCACATCGTTTGGGTTCTTTCCTTCACCCAGTCATTTCTATAGAGCAACCCTCTTCTCTTTGACAAGTCTCCCACTTCAGTTCCTCCTGAAGACCATGTACTCTTCAGGTCATCGCAGGGAAATACTGGGGTGGTGACAGGTTGCAGCAAAGCCCAGTAGTTTTTGGCAAACATAAACCCAAGTTGAGCTGGCCAAGCCAGAAAAACCTGGTGTGCTTCCTCACACTTAGTCCATGCACACTCATAGCGTGCATCAGGCTTAGCAGCAAGGACCCACATGCAAAAGAGAGCTCAGATTAAGGTATCTACAAATCCTAGTTATACTTGGCAAGCAACGTCAGGATGCTTCCTAGAAAGACCAGGTCTTTCCCATCAGCATGTGGCAGGCTACCAGGACAGCAACAGGAGTAGCTAAGACAGAGCATTCCCAGAGCATCTGTACATGCAGGGGTACACCCTGATCCATGCTAAAGGTTTGCCGAAGTCCAAGCTTTCGCCATCAGATCAAGCTGAAGATCAGCAGAAATCTGTGCCTGAGTATACCAAGCTTTCTCTTGGGAAAGAGAATAGTCTGAGGTGAGTCTGGCCCTAATAAAGATGGTTCTCCAAGATTTGCTGGACAGAGAGCCATTTCCTATCACAGTAACTGGAGTTTTCAGTCAGGACCGAACTGAAGACAGCTGATGAAATCCTGGAACAAATGGTTCTCTTTCAGACAGGCCAGGTTGGAGACAAGACATCTTGCAACACCTGAGAGCCCTCGCTGTAGTTAAGGCAAATGAAAAACTGTCCAGCGTGCTACTGCACAAACTGGCTTGAGGGTTGCTTGTTCTCGTCCATCTAGCTCTGCTCAGCACAGCGAAGGGCAGACTCATTTCAGGCTCATTAGCAGATGTGCTTGAGGTGTTTGAGGCTGGTGCCTCAAGACAAAGGAAGAGGTTTGCACATCAAAGTAGAGTTTTGATCATCCAGGACATTATTTTTATGAGCTGGGGTAAAAACCCATGAATTCCACAAATTCAAGCATAATGAATAGGGCATGGAGCAATAGGTGGCATAGCTCGAGACTGAATTTCTGAATTCAGAGGCAGCTTTCTCAACTTGGCAGCTGCTGGGTGTCATGATTTATGGCTTTGCCTGTAGGAGGTAACCCTACTGTTAATAGGAAGTGACCTACTGGTTAAACAGAAGAGCAGGGTGCCTGTGTCCCATGGTCCTGCTTCCCACATCCTGGCTTTTGCTGCCAGCATTATGTTTCAGATCATGACTTCAAAGGTTAATAGGAAGCCCTGTGTCTGTCCGAAGAGCTACAAACCCAACACCGGCACAAGAGCGATGTGTTGTATTGGGGAGCAACAGGAATCCGGCTTTCCCCTGTTGATGAAGCCAATGGCACACACACAGTTGGTCCTCTGCAGGGGAGCCCATGTGGGCTGCCAGAGTTGGGAAAAGACCACAGGGGAGGTTGTAAAAAGGCAAATATTTTTGTCTTTCCAGGACTGTTTCATGTTACAGAAGATATAATATGGGTGCATGGTCTTATTTGGGTGACGTTGTTGAATGAGCCAGAACAGAAGGCACGTGGGGGAATGGCATGATGGAGTAACAGATCTGAGTGCTGGTATGGAACTATATTTTCCCAAACTGCTTTCTTTTTGCCCTGAAATTATACTGGTTTTTGTTAGGGGAAATGCTAACACAGTTCAGATGTACAGGCTGTGATATACCTGCTGTTATTCTCCAATGCTGTTACCAGTTATAGATATCTCTTCATTAGACAGATACATACATACACATAGACACACACCCTTATGTCTTGTTTTTGCAATAATGTTGTTGCTGGGCTGACGTTCTCCTTTGGCAAGTGCTTTTTCTTGTGAATGTTGCCCATCTTGCCTGGTGTGTAATGAGCCCAAAGAGTTTTAACAGGATTGATCACAACCTCAGCTGGCGACAAGTATGACCAGCGTTGGGTAGAAAAACTATTCTTTGTGTTCAGAGAAATATTAGCAAAATGTCCCTGAACCACAGTGGAGTGTATTGCTGTAGAAGTCTCAAAATATTTCATCAATGCACTCCAAGGTCATTGAGTGACAAGATCTGTCAGCATAAAGAGACATCAACGTTTCGTTCTGACCGTTCACCGGGTTCTGTAAGTACCCATCATTCAGCATTCAGAGCTTTGACTATATGTATTTTTAAATCACCCTGACAGATGCGAAGGCCGGAGGCCAAGCTTTCAGCCATGTCTCAGCAACTGTAGATCAGTAAAAACTATTTGAGTAGTCGCCGAGACAGTTGCGTTTGCAGCGTGACTGCTGCTGGCAGTGACAGGGCTATACAGGTCTGATTTGCCACAGTTCTTCTACTTGAAGGCAATGAGAGATGTTGAAAAGTTTGGCAGAAATCCAGTAACTGCAAATGTGGCTTGGAAAGGGTGAGAACCACTGACCCAGTTTTATGTATGTCCAGATAACTACTCACAGGAAAAATCCACACTGAGAACAAGCTTTTTTTAAAGCTTGAGTTACTCTGGAAAACAATTTAAAAAAAAAAAAACAAACAACTTGTGGAGAGTGCGATTTCTTTTCCCGACACACTCAAAAACAATCATTGTTTTCCCTCTTCCTGCACTGCTAAATCACGTTGCAAGTCTTATCACGCTTTGGCTTGGTCGGACAAGTCACATGTCAAGATCAAGACAAAGTCATAGAGAAAACAGCACAGCCCTTGCCTGTAGACAGACCTGTGCTTGCAGCAATGCCAACAACCCACAGCCTCTGCTAAAATATTCACAGTAGTTGCTTCCTGTCCCTGCAGCCAAGGTATATTTCCTAGGTCAGGAAAATCATGTAAATATTATCCTATGAATCAGTGAATTGTCTTTCAAGTTGTAAAATAGAAGCAATCTGTGCTGCAAACCTCCCTTCTTGTCCCCAAATAAAGAAAAAGGAAAGATGTTTTGGTTGTTCCTACAGAGCCAATAAATGCGCTTCGGGGGTCATTAACCTGACATCCATTCTTTTGGAAAAAAGATTAAGAGCGGCACTGTACCTTATCCTGAATCCCCTGCCAAGCTTTGTTTAGAAATAGCATTTTACTGATATCTTTTTTCCCCCGCCATGAGAAAAATCTGCTCGCACAGGGCGGAAGCTAACTACACGCAGCACAGAACCCGGCTGCATACCAAGTGCCACCCTACACTTGCATAAGCACACTAAAAAAGCTTTGCTTCTCTTTTTATTTTAGGATCTGCTCTGGCACTGGCAAGCAGTTGAATCACTCCGGCTCAGTGAGCAGCACGGCATAGGAAGCGAGCTGGCACTCCTGCCAGCCACTTCGAGGTCCCACATCAGCGTCCGGTGGGTTTGGGCCACCCACATCCTGCCAGAGAGGCTCACCCAACCCTTGCTGCAACCCTTCTCCTCCTTTAACCCTTTCTGATGAGAAACTGCCATGAAAGTGAGCAGAGAGCAGGGATTAGGGCTTTGCAGGAGGTTTTGGGGTCGGATGGGCTTTGTGGGAGGCAGGCAAGGGGAACGGGGCTACGGTGGGGCAGGACATCTGGGGCCCCATTTGGGACAGGGCTCACCAGGAGGGTGGATGAGTGCAGGTCTTTCACGGCACAGGTGGTCGCCTCTTGTGAGCGAACCATGCCTGATATGGGATACTTTAGGGAGATGATATTTTCCCTTTTATCATGGATCAAGCATTCATTTCAAACACGCCCAAATATCCAACTAAATTACCATGAGCTTCAGGGCATCATTTACTTTGTCATACTTGACAACAACCTATTTTGAGACATTTCAACTTATCCTCTGTGTCTTGAAATCAGTTAATGCAATTCTTCCCAGAAAAACTGAAATTACTTTAGTTTGAAGCATTATGCTAATACAGTTTTTAACAGGTTCACACGTGAAAAATATTCAGTGTGGCTCTGCATCTGAAGTAGGAATGGCATCATGAGTTCTGAGAGGTTTAAGATAATGAGAGGAGCAGGATTCAGCCTATTTCCTAATACAAGACTCTGTTCAAACAGCTGTGCCAAGCCTCTCAGTATACAATAGGCCTTATGCAAATATGCCATATCCAGCTTTCTGTCACATTGAAGCCACTTAGGAAAACTTACAGCGTTCTGAAAGTCAGTGCTTTTGTCAGAGAAAGCATCTTAGACCGAAGACTGAAATTAAAAAGTGAAGTCAAATATTTGGGTATGTGATAAAATTCTTTTTTTTTCTTCACTAAGAAGGGTTTTAGATAAAACCTATACTTACAACTGAGGAACTACCAATTCTATCTTGTGACTTAGCTCTCCATGAATGCATGATATAATTAACTTCAGCACATGCATCATAAGGTCATTTAATTTTCAGGTTATCATTAAAAAAAAATCTTGTGGCACATTGTGAAAGAAATATTAAATTTTTTATAATACCCCTCTGTCAACCGCATCTAAGTGATCCTTCAAGAATTTAAACGTGCAACTGGGAAATCTTTAACATTCAGAGATAAAGAATTTCTTTATTTGTTTAAAGAGCTAGAAAATATTTTAAAATCTTTTTCTTTTAATGCAACTATATGGAGATAACTGTCATCTGGAAATACACCTTGATATTTGTCCCTGCTCACTGCAGGGGGGTTGGACTAGATGACCTCTAAAGGTCCCTTCCAACCCAAAGCATTCTATGATTCTATTTCCACGTGTCTAAAGTTAGCAAAAATTAAATCTCTCCTGCTGTTCTAAAACTCTTGGGAACTAAGAAAAGGTCTTTGTAAATGTTGTTAAACTGCTTTTAAAATCAAACTGCTTTGCTGTATAATATTATGTGACAGGTTGGATCAGTTAGAAGAAAATACTATTTTCTTTTCTGCTAATCTGTAACTAGAGAGGCATCTTCCAAAGTTAACACCTGCATTATCAGAAGCTATTGATGGCACATTGTCAAAGTTCAAATAATTTGAATTTAGTTCACTTTTTGCATTTTCAGATATCCCTTGTGCAGTTTTATCACTACCTTGAAAATAATAAAAACCATGATGGGTTACTACCCTTTCGTGCAGTTTTATCACTACCTTGAAAATAATAAAAACCATGATGGGTTACTACCCTTTCATATCTGTGCAATAATGAATAGCTATGGGAAACTATTTGACTTTTTATAGTTGAAAGCATAGAGAAAAATAAGCTGCATTCAACCACATCTCCACTGTTTTCTCAGTTGAAAAGGAAGCTTAAATTTGTGGACAACACAGAAAACTTTCATCCTACCAAAATGTATCATATTAGCTCCTGGCCAACCATGGAACCAAAATTATTTAAGTTGCAGTCACGACAGATTGATCTGCCTGGTTAACTATGGCTAATGCTGCTGTAGTAGCAGCAGCAGCTACTGCACTGTTAGCAACAAAAAGATTTCAAGAATGTTACCCATTAATAATTCCTCCTGTGATCAGCTCTCCTTGCTCTCAGTCTTCTTTCTGTCTGTGGCTGGTTATAATCATTATCTGCTCTATACCCTATGCATATTGGACCAGTACCACATATTGTGCCTTATGCAGCCCAGTATTTATCCCCTAATAATTGCACAGGATAAATTAACTTTAGAAACTAAAAGGCAGGGTATGGAGGGTAATCTTAGCTGTTCTTTCAAGTTAGCTAAAGCTTTCCTTGAAATGCATTTCAAACTGATCTTTTTACATTTGTACCATGCTTGAAATTGTTTCTGTCTGGAGAAAATAGATCCACTAGATCAGGAAAGTATCCCTGCCCATGGCAGGGAGGTTGGAACTAGATGATCTTTAAGGTCCCTTCCAACCCAAACCATTCTGTGATTCCATGATTCTATGAAGGCTGGAAAGAAACATAGGACCTTTTGGTTTTATAGGTACTGCTTAAATGTGAACATATGTTTGAGTTAAAATGCACAGAGCTACAACAGAAGAGTTTGGGGGAAATGAGGTGGCCTCCAGCAAAGATAAGTAAGCATCATTCATTCAGAAGTCCTGCTGAAGGAGTGAGTACACTCAGTTCTTCAGTTCGTTTTTCCCAGGAGGTTACCTATCCAGGCCATGTTTTTCCATCTGCAAACCGTAGGAACTGCAGGCATCCCCACTTCAGTTTTTCAGAAGGGTTTTTCCATCTCAGTTCTCCTGTAAAATCCTTACCCAAACCTTGCCCTAAACTCAGAAGGAAACACTTGCTTTCCCATGCTGGGATCATGTGGGAGCTTTATTCTTCCACCGACCACCTTAGCACAGCAAACCCCTGCCTGCTGAAGCTAGATGAGCATTTCCAGGACCTCTGCTGAGACCTCAGCTTTGACATCTCAAGGCCATGCTAGAAAAAAGTATCTTGACACCATGGTTTAAAGCCCTACCTTGCGCACTGTGCTCACAGGAGAAGCATGCGCTGATTATACAGCTCATAGTGACCCATCCAAAGCCCTACCCCTCACAGGCCACTTCTGTCCTGGGTTACACATGAAAAAAAGAGGAGCGTTGCCATCTTACCAGGCAATGTCTCTAGCAGGCAGCCTCATCCATGGTTTCCATTCCACATGTTTCAACTTGTACTGCCTCAGCATAACCTGACAGAAGGAATTTTCACGGTTATCTTGGTATGACTAGTTTTCATCAAGTGGGATCCCTTCCTGTAATACAGCTCCAACAGCAAAGCCACTGAGATATAAATATATATTTATATATTTACAAAAAATATAACTGAGTGTTAAGCTTTGTCAAGGCTTGGTGCATGCAGGCAGCAGAGGAATGAAATCTGGTGTAGTCTCTTGGTGGATGGATGCTCACCTGGGATGTCCACAGCTGCTCAGCCTCCCTGAGGAGAGGTGCCAGGGTGTGCTCTGCTGGCTACAAACACAGCTGCAAAGAAGTGCCACTGGCCAATGTGTGGGTTCCAGCCAGATGTGCACTGCCAGCCAGATGTGTGCCCCCTCTGGAGAGGGGGCTTGCCAGACCCCCAGGGTGGAGATGTGAGACCCTTCACAAACACGGGCGATACAACTGAAAGGGGCAGGAGAACTGGGTCCATTTTGTGAGCAAACTCGGCACCCACCTGGGACAGACAAATTAGAGGAAAGCATTCCCAGAGCTGCAACGTGGCTTGGCTGTCTGCCAACCACATGGATTCTCCCCCAAAAATCAGCAGGGACATTTTTGGCTCATCAGTAACACAGACTTGCATGCAAGGCTTGCTGACCAAGCAGTGTGCTGCCTTCCTGGGACTGTAGCTGAGGGATCAGCCCCATGGAGGCTGCCTGGGACCATGAAGGAGCTAGGGCCAGCGCTGGCTTTGGGCTAGATCTGTTGTGCTCAGAGCCAAAGCAGCAGTAGCAAGCAAATGATGGATTATGCATAACCAGACCATAGGAGAGAAGCCACAAACCTGTGGTGCCGGAAGGAAAAAGAAAGCGGCAATAAGAATGGAAAGCAATTTCTTATTGCAGGGACTTTCTCATTAGAGTGATGGTCCTCTCTTAAAGACAATGAGAAAGAGGAATCTGTGCCTGCTTTCAGCCGCCCCGAATGGCTCTGCAGACCAGGTGATCTCACCAGGCCATTTTTATGGTGAGATGATGATCTGTGGTCTGTTCTCAAGGTACACTTATGCATTTGTGTTTCCCTCAGCAGAGCTGTGACTATACAGAGGGCTGAAATCAGCCTATCTGAAGTGAGTCAAAGCAGAAGAAACTAGTTCCCCCTTTGGACGTGATGTTAAACAGATCCGTCATCCTGATGTTTATGCTAATGCTGTATGAGAAAAATATTCCTCCACCTCGTGGCTAATGCCTGCCCATATATTTATAAACACCCTTTGCCTTGGGCAGGTTAAATGCTCAGATAAAAGCCCACATCTCACTGATACAATAAAACAAGCCCCCACATTTCATTCCATTTATAATCATGGTATTTCTTGATGCAACTGTGTTATATCAGGATGTGGTTTTCCTTGTATTTTTTCTCAGTTTTGCTTATATGGCATGATCTATACATAACCAGGGTGCTGTGAAAATCAAAGGAGATATAAATCATTCTAATGCTGGCATGTCTACTTTAGTATCACAAGCTACCAGTAAAATACCTGAGAAACAATGAGAAATTAAAGTGCACAGGAAATTCAGTTTCTATCAGAATCTTAAATCAATAAGGATGCTGCTGACACCTTTCACAGCATTTTCTGTGGTTGTGGATGTTGATGTGGACCTAGAACATCTACCATCTTACTTGCTTGTGACTGCATTAATGCTGGTATGATTAGCGATATATATAGCCCTGGCAGAAAACACACAAGTTGAAAGGTATGCATCTCTTATAAATTATAAACACCCATAGCTAAAATGATTTTACAGTCAGTCACGTTACTCAGTTTTATATTTCAGTCCAGTGAAAGGGCTGGAGAAGCTTCAATAAAAGCTATTTGAATAGACAGCGATTACACTACTATAAATACAGAAATACTGGGTTTTGTGCACTGAAGTGATTGGAGCTCCAGAAGCTGCTGCAATTGTAAACTACAGTAGGAAAATGTGCAGAGCTCTTAAGAGGTGTCCTTGCTTAGTTAAACTAGCCTGGTCTTTGGTTATACGCTAGGCTAAGATATAAAACATGGATACTGATTTGGTTTCAGGGTTGTCCTGCCTTCAGTGCAGTCCCTTGCAGCAGTCCACAGCAGATGCATTACTCGGAGTGGTGGGATATGCTCTGCTCCTTCCAATGGAGGCACCTTCCTGGGGGAGTCTCCACCAGCTGGCTGGGCTCACCAGCGCCAAAAGGGCTGGTCCTGCTCTTCCTCCCCGTTCACCTCGCACACCCACGTGCCTACACGCACCAACATGTGCCTACACACACCACACACACGATGCCTACACAGACCACATGCAATGCACGCTCCTGTCCCATCCCTGCATTAGTTCTGCCTCTCACCTCACCCCATGTCCAGACAGTTCAGCTCCCCAGTTCAGCAGAAAACCCAGAAGAAATCAGGAAAACCCAGTAGAAACCAAGAATTGCTTTGGAAACAGCTTTTCTGGACTTCCACCATCCCAGGTATCTAGGACATTTAAGTACATTTATATGGGTATGAGGCAGCTGTGCAGCCATCTCGTGCAGCGCCCCATCAGGCTCTGGCTCAGGGAAGGCATTTTCAAGAGCACTGCCAGGAACCAGAATAAAATGTTGATGGAGGAGCCGAGTGCTTCGTATTCTTCACCTGGCTCCAACCTGCAGCATCATCCTCCCATCTGAGAGAAACCCGAAAGAGGTTTCTAAGTTCATTAAAGTGCAAAGATGTGCTGAATATTCTCAGAAAAAGATTTAACCCAGACTCTCTTCCTTTGGTTAGCAAAATGAGAGGACTGTTTTGTTGTAATTGTTTTCAGATGGAAGGAGAGACCTGTGGAGGGGTTGCCTGAGGAGATCTTTCTGATTATAGATAAACTCTATCAACGTGTCTGTCAGAAAGGCTGCTCTGCACTGAACAGCCCACTAAACATGATTTATATCTAAGATTTATATCTGTCAAGGCACATATTACACATATTATATATGTGTTACCTCTCCTCAGCCAGGGAGGGCAAATATAATATGCTTCTGACATCATCCTCATCATGTTTCTCCACTTGCCAAAATTATTTGAAGTGATTTAAGCAGAACTGGTATGATTTACAATTTCCTTTTGCTTTTTATTTTTTTTTATAGCCCTCATAATTTGTAACCTATTGATATGCTTCTTAGGACTGTATGCACAGAAACATGCTTTGGCCTTTTCTTAGCCATGCAGTCTTAGATGGCTCCACCATAGTGGGGAGGGCGGGATCCTGATTTTGGAAGATGCCTGCACAGGGCAGGGTCGTGCTGCAGCACCATCTTTTCCCAAAGAAACACCACAGATGTGCAGGAGGAGGCATTATGGTAACACCCACAGAAAAGACAGGTTATCAACACCCAGCAGTAATGACATTTAAGACCACTGTGACCATTTCTGCCAAATGACATGGTGTTCCCTGGACCGGTTCTTGTTTCATATCCCCAGACCTGTGACTGTGCATCTGGAGCTGCCCTGCTCCAAACACTCTTGGATCAAAATGCACTGCACAAGCACTTAAAATACAAACCCTCCTTGTCACCACAGTAAATCAGGAAAGCCCAAAAGCTGTCTTCAGTTAGACTGACATTTACTAGCTATTAAAATCAGCTAGGGACTTGTTGTTTCTCAAAATGGGAACTTTTTTTACAGTTTAGTGCCAACTTACCTTCTACCTGCTGGGCCAAACCAAGTACAGTAATGATCATAGCAGGATCGGTTCAAGGGAAAACAACCTCCCTGCTCCTACATGTTGCCCTAAGCGTAGGTACTACATACATATATCAGGGTTTTTAGTCACAGCACCAATTCAGCTGCTTATTCCCTGTGGTTCCCTGTGTATTTTTAGTTGGACATTTTCCTGCGGGGTTCTTGCTCTGTGATCACTGGAGCTTGGCCCCTGCATGACTGTAGAGGTCAGGGGCTGGTGGGAATCCTTTTCTATCTCTGCAGACAAGCTATAGAGTGGGGCTGATCAGTTGGATCCTGTGGGAAATGGCCTGTCTGTGAAACCACAACAAGCTGATGGATTACTGCAATTTGAGTCGTCTCCCAGCTGTACAGTTTGTGTAGCCTTGCCATTGCAGCTGCTGAAAAGCAACACTCCTCTTGTAGGCATTGCTCGATACTTCTTCCAACAAAATTCATCACCTTTCTGCCCCTTAACATCCTCCTTCCATCCTGTCTTTCTGAAGAGGAGGAATTTTTTTTATATCTCAGAAAGGTAATCAAAATACTGCATATTCTTCCTGATTCAAATTCTGCACAAATGAAAGCAGAGAACATCAGCTGACATTCCACCCGCATGCACTGGAGAATTAGCAGGAACTTCAAACTTAAATCAAGCAAGTTAGAAAAGTCAGGCTGTTGAATATAACTCACAGACCCAATGTGATACATAAAGATGTCATTTAGTACACAAATAATAGTTTATGGTAGTGGTAAACCACACAAAACATAAATTATGATAAAATCTGCTTCATTGTGCTTCCTGTCTGAAAATCCAAGATGCTGAGATAGAATTATTTCATTAGAGCTGGTTGGGAACATTTCAATGAAGTTTTTGGGTTTGTTTTGTTTTGTTTTTAAATAAAAAAATATCAATTTAACATTTGCATGAAAACTTTCTGTTTCAGTGAAACTTCAGTCAGGAAGACCCTTATTTCTGGAAAGGTCTTTGTGGGCAAAACGAGAAAGAGCTTCCACTGTAAAATAACTCACAGATCTGCGCATGTAACATACTAAAACACAAAAGACCCCTTATTTGAATCCATTTTAAACTTTACGTTTGAAATCCTGGAAAGTATTTTAGGTGTCATAAAAGACAAACAATTCACATTTTAGACTTCACTTCGAGACCCCAGCGCAAAGGCATTCATCTTTTTCATTCATGTCTTGTTGCAATAGTGAGAGACCCTCGTGTAAAAATCCCTGCCTCATTTTTAAACATTACTTGTTGGTTTAAATGAGCTAAATTACAGCCATTTGTTTCTGTTAAGCCTTGCCCTCCTAAAAAGTCCTGCATTTTCTCTCAATCAAGGTACTTCTGCAGTGCAATGTTCTCATCTCTTAATTTTATTTTTGACATGCTAAAAAAAGAAGTCTTCTGTTTGCCTTATTTCAGGGCAGGTTTTTTTTCAGTTAAAATTTCTCCAGCTTTTCTCTCTGCAGTTTTTAACAGTCTTTTTCAAATGAGCCATGCAGATCAGATGCCAGACTGGCTTACTGTGGCCCTCAGCTCTTGGCCCCAGATGCTCCTAACTAGCTGACTCTGTCCCTGGCCATGGTCTCTCCTCTTTGTTCGTACTTGGATGTCCTTTCATGTGGCTGGGCCAAAGCAAATCAAAGACTACAATAAGACCTTTCAACAAAATTGTTATTAATATGTATTACAGCAGTGCCCAGAGTTGCTAGCTGAGATGGAGACTGTATGTGCTGTCTAGCTAGACATTGTCTCTGTCCTGAAGTGGAGACAATCCCTGGGTAAAGTCTGCCACACTCCCCTGGAGTATCTTGTTGCTCAAAATCACTAGCTCCATTGAATTCAGTGGCACCATCCATGCATCAAAGTACTATTTTTCATGAATGACAGCAGCAGCAAACAGCCAAAGCAATCTGGTTAAGTTTAGAATTACCTCGTTCCCTGGATGTGTGATATTTTTTGAATTCATTGTGAAAGACAAGGTGAAGGAGAAATAACCCGAAAATCTGTTGAGCTGCTTGCAAATCCTTTGTGAGAATCCTATTTCTTCTACAAGGGGAGTAAGAGACATTTTAAAACTAGGATTTCAGAATGACAATTCATTAAACTGGTAGACAAGGACATATTGTATGTCCGTACGCATTTGTGTCTAGTGAAACTTCAAAGGATTCAAATGATAATGTATAAATTAACTGATTAAAAACTTTACTGGAAGGCTAGTAAATCAGAATGAGCCTTGGCTATTCCATTTCTGCATTACTAAACTCCATTATTAATATGTTCTGGCTATTACTGGGGTCGTACCACTGTGGAGGGGCTTGTTGACCTATTAAAGCCTTTAGAGTTTAATGACAATAAACTGCTGCATAGAAGTCTTTCAGATCAGGTAGCAAATTGCATTTGAAACTATAGCCTGTGCTTGAGCATGAATCATTTACAGATTTTTTCTCCTCAGTGATACATCCTCCTCAACAGGGCAACCCTTGGTCCATGGTCCCAGGCTGGGCCTTCCAAGCACTTCTGTTCTGCTTCAGAATCGTGGATGGAGGCACATGGGCCTGGGAGCTAACTTGGAAAATGAAAGAAAGATCATGGAGTGTCCTGTGTAACCATCTAGTTTATAGTTCCATTGTCTCTGCATTAAGTCTCATTCAAAACGGGTACATAATTCTGAGGATAAATGAGCTGTTAAGTTTCATTTACTCTCATTTTCAGAAGGGGTTTAGGGCTTCTGTGAACATTGCAGAATTCCAAACCTTGTATTAACCCAGAGCTTTACAAAATTAATTTATACATGAATGTTAAACATAGAAAGAATAATAAATATAGAACATTGTTGGTCTGTTTTAAGAGTGTGGCACATTGAATCTTCCTCTTTACAGACTTGCTCAGCTGCAGATAAGGTTGGAACATCCAGATTTCTTAGCCTAAAAAATAGCAGTTGTTTTGTGATTTGTCTTTTTTTATTTGTAGAAAGGCTCAATTATGATGCAGATTCTTTGGAACTACAGCTTCAAGTAGAAATCATCTTGATTCTTTATCAGATGAAATGGACTCCTGCATCACTGTGTGCTTTGGGGATTAATTCAGAGAAGACAGAAGATGAGGATGCCAAAGCCCCTACTAACCACGATGGCCCTCGAGTGCTCTGATCTTCAATGCTTCAATGCCTTGTCTATGGGAGCCTGGGCCTCGGAGAAGAAAGCACAGTCCTGAATTTGGAGCCCAATTGCCTTCCAACAGGAGCAGAGCCAGAGGGTTCAGACCCACACCTCCCCACCACACCTGGTGGGAAGACGCTGCTTTGCCCTGTGAAGCTGTCCTACTTTGCAGAAAAGACTAAAAGTTTGAAGGGGACAGCAACAGAAGGAATACAAGAATGAGCGTAGCCGTAGTCCAAGGATTAAGGGACTCACCCAGGAAGGAAGAAAACTGGTTTAATCTCTACTTCAAGGGCTTTTTATGAAAATGAATGCAAAACAGGTAAGCTGCCTGTGGAACAAGGACTGGCATGCAAGTACCACTCTTCATTCAGGCGTGAGCTCTGATGGGACTGGCGGAGGAGACCGAGAATCCCTGAAGGTCCCCTCAGCGATGATGCACAGCATGAGGTCTCTCTGCAAGGCTGATGGACAGTCAGTCATAATTTCAGCACTGATTGCAACAGCAACAAGTCTGAGCCCAGGGATTTTGAAGTGTTTTAGGATGAAAGCTGCTGTGCACAGTCAAACCACTGTGCAATAAGGCATCACTTTAATCCATTAACTCTCCATTATGGGCTAAGTACGTTTCTTAATTACCGAGGGTGACTTTGGAGAGTGCCTTAACCACATGATTCTCACTAAGATGAAAGAAAAGTTTATTGTTGCATCCTAGACTTTGCCTAATATCTTAATTTCACCCTCAGAGCTGTGCCTGCAGGCAGCAAAGTCAGATGAGATCCATTTAAGGAAAAATGTGTCTAGCATCAGCATTCAGGATTTAGTGCATATAGCCTGATCCTCTCTTTATTTGTAATTCCCTGTTCAGTCATTTCCCTTCCACACTGTGAGACCATCTTGTACTGCTCTGAAAAGGCCAGTCTGGGAGACAACATTTGGTGCAATTACAGCAGAGTTGCTTTTCCTGAAGTTAAGGAATGTGAACACAAGGCTTCCTGGGCCCATCCGGTTTTTAAAATCAGATTGTGGTCAAGCACAGAACTCCTCCCTTGGGCTGCCTCCAGTGTCACCAGTGCACAAGCTAAAATTTCAGCTCTCCGATGACTTGCGTTCAGCTGCAGGGAGCTGCCACATCCCTGCCCCCCTGCAGCCCCCATCAAGGGCATTGCAACAGCTGAGAATAACAGGAATGCAGCGGCTCAGGTCACCTTTCTCTCACCCCCACTTCAAAATACTCCTCTTCCAGAAAGGAAAGCAATGGCTTGTTCTGGTAGTGCTGCACCATTCAGCAAGTCTCCTCAAATTCACAATAATGAAGGTTGTGGGGGAAGAGTCGTCAGATAGAGGCATCAGTGTAGAGCAGACAGTTGACCCCTTAGGAGTTGAGGGGCTTAGTCTGGGAAAACATCTCTGCCAGTGGGAAACTGGTTAAAAAAGTTTCAGCCCATTCCTTCCTACCCACATGCTGCAGCTCACGCTCCCCTCACTTGTGCCAAGGCAGCTGCTTTGGGGACCGTGCTGCAAACAGGATCAGTTCAATGATCAATAAACCTTTTTTAAATTTTATTCTTTGGCTTAAATCATTTCAATGATCCACTTTGCAGCCCAGCCACACAAGCTGTTGCATTGCTCAATGGAGGGGCCAGAGAGACGTGGTGTTGGGAAGGGAAATTGTGGCTGAAGAACTGTTTCGTTGAAGTACAGCCCTGTTCCCCCATCAGGTTCCTGTAGTACGGCCTGAATATTCCAGTGTGTACAGGGCTCTTTGGTCATTAATACTGAGCTATACACTACTTGGTCAGGCAGCAGTGTGAATTTATGCCCAGTGAAACATGGACACACCATTGCACATTTGCTGAATTTGTGAGATAATGCACCATGGACCGTGTCATCTTTAAATATTTATGCTGGCCTTATCTTACAGGAAGCAAAGCAATACCTTTCCCCATGTAAAGACTGCAAGGACAAAGCTACCTCATCAACATTCCCACATGTCTGGAATTAAGTTCAATAAGCAGAATTAAACACCTAAATAAAGCCCATATTTTGAAAAAGACTCCTAGCATTTTTGAAGGAGACCCTACTGGAAGACCCATGGCTATTCAGGACTGGTGTCTTCTATTTTGGTGCATCTATAAGGAGGGAGGACCCCATGCTTGATTATGCCAGTCTTAGTTAGGCTCAAGTGCCTGAGTGTCAGGCCCAGAGGTGCTAGTAAGACTTTTTGCTGTATCTGAAGCAGCCTCTGGAAATGATAAGGAGAAGAAGAAGAAGGAGAAGGAGAAGAAGAAGAAAGGAGAAGAAGCAGCTCTCACCCAGACCTCCTCTATGCTCAGTAGTAAACCAGTACTGATCTCAGATGTTGGGACACAGACAGGAAGAGCAGGGGAAAGGCAGGAGCTGCCTGACAGACTACTGAAAGAGATGAGTTCATTTAGGTCACAGCTGGAAGGAAATGGTCTGGGGCCCATGAATGTGTTGGTTTAATACTGTGTGGTGCAGAAGGCGCTGGTGGAGATGAAAGCTTGCATATGAAACCAAGCTTGAACTAATGAAGTGCATATCTAGCTGGTAGTCTTAATACTAGAAGTCCTCAGCTGTTGTGCACCCCTGGGTGATATATCTGGTTCATGGATTAACTGTGCTTGATTGCATGCAGCAAACAGCCCAGGTACACTCAGTTTTACTGGTTTAGATGCACAATGTCTGCAAATGTAGCTGTTCTTGGATCTGGAAGACATACAGCTGCTCTAGTATAAAGCAGAGCTGATAAACCATATTGCAGCCAGGCCAGCTCTGTGAGAAATGAGCTTGGGCATCTTGGTACAACACTGTGGAGAGCGTGCTCAGTCAAGCTCATAAGCCCCAGCGTACTGCATGGACCCGCTCCTGCTCTGCCCAGTTCCCATACAATCAGAGACTTCTCACCGCTCAGCTTCAGCTGGAATGAATGAGATCTACGATAATGCAAAGCCTGTGAAAACTAGGCCAAATGTATCTCAATTTAGATATCTCACACAACTTGGCATTTCTGCAAATGACAGCTGAACCATCCAAAGGTTAGTCACTAGAAGGACACATGAACATTTAAATAAATGTACTATATGCACACATGCACCACCCCATGGAAGCACAGGATAGTTTTTGATTTCTCAGTGGTGGAAACAAGTATAACTCGAGGCAATGAAGTGAAACTAGAGAATGAAAAATTTACATTAAGTAAGAACAGTAAAATGTGCTGGATTATGCGCTATCTTGCATGAGAAATAGCCTGCATTTCTTATATTCGACAAAGATTGGATTAAATAATCAAAATGCAGCACAGGAAATAATTTGTCATAGAAGGTGAGACAAACACAGAGACATACACACTGGTCTTTTTCCCTGTCTACTTTCCATGAATCTGAGAAAGAATAGCAGATTTATTTCCCACAGAACCTGTTAAAAAGTGCCTTTTTTACCAGTCAAAACATAACTGAGTTTGTTAAATACTTTACTGAACTCAGCTAACTCTGTTCATACGAATGAGGCAACACAGATTAACCAAAGGATGGCCATTTTCTGATTTGCCTGAAAATGTCATTGTAGCCACTGCCTTTCCATCTAAGTCTCAGCCAAGGCAAATTTATAAGCTGGATCTACAGCACAGCCTGCTCCACACATAGTTTTTATAGGGATTTTAACTGTTTTGACTCAAGGTGTGGCTTACCCTGAGGACGTTAAGGGACACTGCCCTGGGGCAGATGTTTAAACTGTACGTCTACTGGAACTCGCGGCTACCTTAAGGAGGGTGGGCTATTTTAACCACAGTCGCATCCAACCTAAGCAAGGGGCTGAGACATTGTGTGTAAGCAGTCATTAAATTATTACTGGCCTGAAGCCAAACTTTTTCTGCTTTTTGCAGCTGAAGGGCCTGAGCTTGGTTGCTTTGCCCTGTTGAGCGAGATAACACCATTAACATGAACATTAGCAGATAACCTTGGGCGCTGCATTTAAGCAGGAAGGGAACTTGTTAAAATGGATGTTTACTCTTCAACTAGTCAGACAACATCCTCAGCCACCACCTGCATCTCTCTGTTTATCTCTTTTTTTTTTTTTTTTTTGTGCGGGGAAATCTTCCTCAAAGGGACACTGAGACTTAGATTCTTACATTGCAGAAGGGGGATGTGATGAGCGTTTCCTACCAGCTTTTCTTTTTCCTTTGGGTTCCCCCACACATGGGCCTGCTAGACATTGCTTCAGAGATACCTGTTATCCTCCACTAACAGTAAAAGGGAGTCTAAAGTCTATTAAGTCTAAATAAGGAGTTCTGGATCTCCCTGCTGAGACCAGGTGCATTATTTTTAAGCCTTGAGATTAATGTAGGCACCAGGTTTGGAAGATGCCACTTGTTGAGTTTGTCCTTATAACTCCCCATGAGGCAGGGAAATACTCTCCTTATTTGACAAGATTTTTTTATTACACCATTGTCATCTCAGAAAAGTATTTATCTGCTTTTTACCTACGGATGTTCTCCTTTACTCCATCTGAATTCTGCCTTATCTTTTTTTTCCCTGAAATTCAGTATTGATAAAGCTGACATCATGAGGCAGTTTAACATTTCTGTGACTGAAACAAAACTTCCTACGCATTTCAGCAAGTTACACAGTCTAGATTTGGAGGGAGTAACATTTTCTGCAAACATCCCAGTTTTAAGTGTGAATGGCAGCTTTAACTGAGAATACGCAATGATGCCAGCAAGCTGTGCCAGGGCAGGTGAGGTAAAAGAAATAGCTGACCTCGTTTCTTTCCTACCTGCCAGTAATATCAGCACAATGACTCATTATTGCTCTGCTTACTTATGGGCTTTTGTATATTCACCCTTGCAGTATCAGCCCACGTTAGTACTGAATCTCGATCTTCGTACCTCCTCTTCTCTAAAGTGGAAAAAGACAATTAGCTGGCCTTTAAAAAGCGCAGGTATTAAGAGTCTCCCTTTTTGTATCTTGCAGATGGCAGTACTTGGATTCAAAACATCTGAAGACAAAGTGGCTTCGTGCAGATCTTTGTGTATAATGAAATAAGCTAAACCGGCACGAGACAACGTGGTCTAAGTACGATACTGGCTGGCAAAAATGAGGTTAGGCAAACATATCCCTCTTTCTCACCGATCAGAAAAGGTCTCCACGACAGTTTAAACAGACCTGAGGGTCTTGGCCCACTGGCAGGAGGAGGCCGAGTTCAAGCCCTACATTTTGAGGACGGGCCGGTTTGCAGGGCATGAGGAAGCACCACCAACCCCGCCACTTCCGCGCGCTTCCCTTACCCGGGTTTGAGCGGGAAGGCCCTTTCTCAAAAGGCCGGAGCTGATGGAGACAGCCGGGTCTTTGGGAGAGCTTCGAGGGACGGGAGCTCCCCGCCGCAGCGGAGCTCACCCCTCCTGGCCCCACCAGAGGCGCGCGGCGCTCGCGGGCTTTGGCGCCCCCTGCTGGGCACTCTGCGGCGGCAAGCGCGCCCCGGCCGCCAGCCCAACCCGGCTCGCAACGTCCCCTGGTGTTTGTGGCGTAATAACTACGTCATGGTCTTTCGTGCTAGTACGCGCTGCAGCGTGTGTCTTCAGGAAGTTGCTAAAGCTTTTAGTTTCCCTCCTGCAGCCATCCAATGGCGGGACGGTAGTGGTTACGCTCCTGTTGTGCGTATTTCTGGGTGTTTTGGCAGGATGTAAGGAAAACACAATGCAAATCTACTCATTTCTAACACATGCAGTGATGTCATAAGCACCTGAGAGCAATATGAGCCGGTTTTTTTTCAATGGCAGAGGTCACTGCACTGCCTCTGATTCTTCTGTAACTAACTGGCATAAACCCAACACAGAACTGCAGCCTCCAGCACCCCACCCAACACGGGTTCACCCGTGTACTTGCCAGCCACGGGTGGCTATATAATACCAACACAAATACAATCAGGATCTTAATTCCAGCAGCCACTCTGAGGAAAATGAATATCCAATGTCCATTTCTGAAAAAGCAGAGACCAATATTTTTGATGAAAACAAGAGCTGTCCTCCTAAAATGTAAGGTATGAAATGTAGTACAACAAATAAAATACTGTGACGTACCAGAGAGCAATATCTGCAGACTCTGCGTGTGCTGCTGGAATTGAAAGCATTTGCTGTTATTTGATAACCTACAAACAAAGATGTCTGTATGAGGATTCCCCCATAGATGTTTCCCCTTTCTCAACCTCGAAACTCCAATTTTGGGAAGTCTGTGCACAGACGTGGCGTGGGGCCAGATCCCACAGTCGCACACTCCCAGCCACGCACCCACCAGAACAAGCGGACACAGCGTGAAATAAAAAGCAACCATTCTGTGATGGCTTAATTCTGTCTCGTCTGAGGCTGCCATGGTCATCTCCCACTTTTCCTCCCCTCCCAGAAGCTGACATCTGTCCCACAGCTGAGTGTAAGGAGGTATCAGTTTAGTTTAGAGATGGCCCTGGGCATTCAGTATGCTTTTGGGTGTACTGAATATTATACTACTACCACATCCCCTGCTTTCCAACAACAACAGACTGAAGTTATTTCAGCCTGCCTGTCAAACTGGGGGGCTGTAGCAAAAGCAGAGGCATTCTATGACACACAGCAATTGTACTTTTAGCATTAATTACCTGTTTATTCAGGAACCAGAAACTGTTTTTCTTGCTAACACTGAAAGAAATTAGATTGCGCTGGGAGCTACCCACTAGCTCTACAAAACCAAACACAAGCCCCTCCTCAAGACCACACAAAAACCTTAAGGAAAATCTCTGTGATGTTTTGACAGTGCTTTTGTACAACTTGTTTGTATGCTGTTTTACATGGATGGTCTAATGATCTCACACTAATCCCATGGACATCAGGCATTCTGCAGCTACAACCAGCTACAGGTAAAGCATTGCACAACACTCCCTTTATGTGCTTTCTGATTAAGTTAGTACTTTTCCTAAATAAAATCAGAAACACTAGCATACTTTCTATTCTCAGGATCCCAGTGCATTTTATTGCACAGACTGATTAGATCACCTAAGTCAATTGACCTGTACAAAGTGGGTCTTGTCAAAAATAGAACAGAAAGCCTTCTGGAGAACTCATTACCCTTTTTCTGGGAAAGCAGTAATTGGAAATCCTATTTTAAATAGCTATCTAGTTTGTTTTAATATTCAAAGATTAATTCCTCCTTTCACTGCTCTAAATGCCTAAAACACCTTAATTATCAACTCCTTAAATCTAGCACATTCTTTCTCAGCCATTAACACATATCTCACGGCTGCTAAGCAATGCTGAGAATTGATGGGAGGACTCTGCACTCATTTACCTCCGCAACAAGAAGAAGCTCACATTGCTGCCAGTGCCTTCGTTATTAATTATTCCCAGTGATTTTCTTCATTCAGGATCTCAGCTGATAATGCGAACCATTCAGTATTGCATGATGGCTTTTGTTCCCATGGAGCCTGTGAGCCTTTCTGTCTTTGGCCATCAGTGACAACTGATGGGGTGCAGAGAGGATCCGAGAAACCAGCAGGTCTCGAGGTGGCCTGAGGTACCTGTCATGGAACCACAAGAGCTGGGTTTTTCCACAGGGTATGAGGTAGGAGTGAGGGGTGACGTTTGTACAGGCTGGGCAGCCATGAGGTTGGTCTCTTTTATCTCAATATATGTCAACATAATTCCCTGAAATATTGGTCTGCTGTGGATGGTTCACCACTGCAGAAGTACCAAAATAGCAGGAAGCCTTGGCCAAGAGTGGGGTTACCAAACCACCCCACAAGGCAGGCCTCGGCAGCACTCTGCAGAATAGTCATTTCATTCAGTACGGCAAGATTTTAACCCAAGGCTCCCATAAAGTCAGAGCGACTCTTTTGTATGCTCCCATATGTCATTAGCTTTTATAAAAAGGAATCAAAATGTCAAGCAAAGGGAAGAAAGAAAACAAATATAAATCATTTAAACAGAAAATAGAAAGTGAATAGAAAAAAACAGGCAAAAGAGCATGTAACAAACACTCTGCCTGAAGCAAAAGAACAAACCCTGCATTTACTTGTGGTATTCAAATAGAGAAAAAAAATCCACTGATTTCATTCAGAGCAGAATCATACCTTGGCTTGATGCCTGTGATATTGCAAGAAAGGTTATCTATGTTTTCCATCTGGAATAACCCCTGCATACTGAAAATTCAATACTTCTCACTTTTGTAGCTCCTGCCTATTGACGGCAGGTCTGTGGTTTATGAATTGTACTTCAGGGATGTTTGGTGACCCATGCAATCCTCACGTGTTTCTGACACCACCATGACGCCTGTCTCTTCAAGCAACACAGCCATCTGCCAGGACTTCATCCAGCTTCAAGGACTTCAGCGGTCAGTGAAGTCATAACAAAACCCAGTAGCTTCTCTCTTCACAGCTAAGTCAAGGCTCCTTTATGACTATCAAGATCTCCACATTCAAATTAGATCACTAATTTTCTTTGAGGGGTCTGTGGACTATTTTAGTCTTGAAAGGTAACTAAGAAAAGCAAGGGTATGGACAGCAGGCTTCCATCCACCACATAAATTTATTCCTCTTTTGAAAACCGTGTAGGATGCCTGCACATCGGAACAGTTCAAAAGCACTGCAGACATAATCAGGAAGAAAAACAAAACAAAACAAAACAAAACAAAACAAAACTGGAATGAGACAGAGAGAGAAAGACGTACAAGAAGAGGCAGCTGCCCTAACAGGTCAGCATTATAAAGAAGACATGCCCCAACGGGTCCTATCACTGGATTTCAACCAAATTCATTGTTGAATGTTGGATTCTTCATGGTCATACTAATACCCCCTCAGGTAACCAAGGATGTCTGATGTCTCTCCTCTGTTCAGTCATTTAGCTCACAATACAGTAGAGGCCAACGCATCCCTGACAGAGGACTTCTTGGCAGAAATAGTTTATGCTAAGTATGGTTCAAAGCAAGGGCTGGCTCCCAGTATCCCATCCGTTGTGTGAGTGCCCCCACAGCTAAGCTGCAGACTTGGCTTGTTCTGTTTTGGGGTTTTCAATAAATATTTGTTTCACGTTACATCTTCATCTAGAAGGAGGCCAAGCACACGCAGGTCAGAGCAACCCAGACCTTGGTGCTGGAGGACCTCCACTCAAAGCTAAGCGCAGTGTGCAAGACCTCTCACAAGGAGGAACGAACTGCACCCACCAAACCCACAGCCTTCTCAGTAAGAATCATTACCAGAGAACACGGCCTCTTTCAGAGACCCTAGCTCTTTCCTTTCCTGCAACTGAAAGGCAGCATTTTCTCCAATTCCTGCGGAGGCAAAAAAAGCAAAGCAAAACTGAATTATTAATGTTTACAATTTTGACAAAAAAGGCATGACTGTTGCTCTTGTTTTTTCAGCTGTTCAGATGGGCAGCCAAATGAAAATATGACTTTTTGAAATAGTCCTACCCAGGTGTCAATTAGCTGTGAATTGGTAGATTCAAAGGTTTCAGTTATTGACACAAACCCACTTGTGGTTAAGGTATTCAATATGCGTTGCAGTATATTTCGAAGAACTGATAAAAGGCTGCAAATGCAAAAAGGTTGCCTGTTTTCTCTCCAGCTAATGCCAGTTGTCCTAACGCCCCAGGAAACTTGCCCCTCCTTTTGACCTCGCCTCTTCCAAAATTTGGAGCTTCGTAGTAGCTGCTAACAGCTCATTTTAGAGAATACACTGTTACATTTCAAATATAACCACACCCTGCATAGAGAGGTGGTGTCCCTTCCCTCCCCAGTAAATAGCTTCTATTATCTAGTGCAGTAATTTACCTTCATTATGAACTGATTTTTAAGAATTATGTGAAAACTTCACTAAACTTCATGGAAGACAAGGGTTGGGGCAAGGAGTGGGCCCATACGAACCTCATGAAGTTCAACAAGGGCAAGTGCAAGGTCCTGCACCTGGGTTGGGGCAAGGAGTGGGCCCATACGAACCTCATGAAGTTCAACAAGGGCAAGTGCAAGGTCCTGCACCTGGGTTGGGGCAAGGAGTGGGCCCATACGAACCTCATGAAGTTCAACAAGGGCAAGTGCAAGGTCCTGCACCTGGGTTGGGGCAATCCCCGAGGATGGACGGATGGATGGATGGACGGACAGATTGAGAGCAGCCCTGCAGACAAGGACTTGGGGGTGCTGGTGGATGAAAAATTGGACATGAGCCATCCATGTGCACTTGCAGCACAGAAAGCCAACCATATCCTGGGCTGCATCAAAAGAAGCATGGCCAGCAGGTCGAGGGAGGTGATTCTCCCCCTCCACTCCACTCTCGTGAGACCCCACCTGCAGTACTGCGTTCAGCTCTGGGGCCCGCAACATAAGAAGAACATGGACCTGTTGGATCGCGTCCAGAGAAGGGCCACGAAAATGGTCGGAGGGATGGGACACCTCTCCTATGAAGAAAGGCTGAGAGAGTTGGCATTCAGCCTGGAGAAGAAAAGGCTGCAGGGACACCTTATTGCAGCCTTTCAGTACTTAAAGGGGGCTTATAAGAAAGACAGAGGCTTTTCACCAGGGCCTGTAGTGACAGCACAAGGGGCAATGGTTTTAAACTGAAAGAGACTAGATTTAGGTTGGACATAAGAAAGAAATTTTTTACCATGAGGGTGGTGAGACACTGGCGCAGGTTGCCCAGAGAAGTTGTGGATGCCCCATCATTGGCAGTGTTCAAGGTCAGGTCAGATGGGGCTTTGGGCAACCTCATCTAGTGAAAGGTGTCCCTGCCCCTGGCAGGGGAGTTGGACTAGATGATCTTTGAAGGTCTCTTCCAACCCAAAACATTCTGTGATTCTGTGATTCTACAAAATCCTACCAGTAGCTGAAGCTCCAACATTATTCACACACTCTAAATGTTAAATGCTCTAAAAATAACACAACCTCAAGCCCTCCTTCACAAAGCTTTCTTCACTGTTTAGTGGTGTTGCTTTGCAGTACTACAACCCCTACAGGTCTAGCTTTCTCAGTGAACGTATACACGCATTAAGCCAGTGTAACCAAGGAGAGAACCAGGCTGCAAGACACATAATTTGAATGAAGCTTCCCCCTGAAGAGCCATCAGCTGCTCCTTATCCACTTTTATTTGCACATGTTCCCCAGCCCCTGTAAGATGAAACTAATTGCAAGCCTGACTGCTGGTTGACACTGTGAAATGAAGAGCTGATTTGGTTTGGCTTTTGTCCATTTGCACAGATCTTATTAATGAGAGTTTGGATCTGTTTAAACTCTGTTTCCAGCAGCCTCCAGAGCCAGGATAAACTCTGTACTTGTGTGCACACAGTGAAGCTCAGTGACAAGACTGTACTTGAAAACAACTTCAAGACCAAACTCATCTGGCAACCTGGGCACACCTTGTATTTTACTTGTCCATATTCTGCCACCCACCGCCCACTGTGGATTTACAAATTGGTGTCTATGACAAATAACTAAGTAGACACCTGGATTCTCCTGTGTTGTGAAAGAAACTGCCTTTCTCATAACCGGTTGCCCTACATCTTACAGGCAGTTTAGATTTTATCTGGACTAAAGGATTTTGCCAGCTGAAGTCCTGCTAGCACAGGTTTCTGCTGGTGGTTTTGAAAAGCTGCCCAGAAAGGTACCTTGAAGGACTCATGGAGAGTGGTAGGAGATATTGCAATGATATCTAGCAAGATTCACAGTGTTTAACACACAGAGTGAGAATACTAAGGTGGGCTACTCTGAAACTTTATTTCTCAAATTGTTAAATTTAGTTTGTTCCAGGTCAGTACGTAAATGGTTCTGTAGTTTCTAGGGTCTGAAATAGGTGGTGTGTGCTAGGATTTGGTTTCACTGGTATAAGCTGCACGCACAGTAGGAATTTTTTTTCAGTTTAGCTGTACCCATCTAATATTTCAGCAAAAATTCTCAGCTACAGACCTCGCATGAAAACCAGCTGGTTTCAATATCTTGGAAAAGTAATGTAGTATCATGCAATATTAGGAACAGCTGCTATTCCCATTTACGCAGTAAAAGAAAAATAAAATAATTTGTCGTGGTACTACGTATAGTAGTACCTAATATGCTACCTCAACACTATTAAATTGAAATTTTGACATTCCTTGTCATTCTTTTTCCTTCCACAAAAAAAGGCAACTGATTTGTTAGCAAAATTGTCATGATTTCGTGGAAATGTTTTGTTTCAACAGAGGGCATTTTTGAAAGAAAATAATACGCATGGAAAATCACTCTAATGTGGTCAAATTAGCAATAAAATTATATAGATATTTAAGGGAGGATGATACACATATTTAAGGGAGGAAAGCAGAAGGCTGCTCCTGCAAAATATTTATCCACTGACATTTAGCTTGGAATTTAAGAGAAAGTGTCGGTGACACATAAAAAGAAGTGATCTACCTTTTACAGGGCATGTGACGATTTTGAGTTACAGCTCAGTTCTCCCATAGATTTAATGGGGTTAAACAAGAGTAAATACCAAGACAACAGTTATAAACCGTGTCTTGGAAGAAGCAGTTGAAACAATAAAGGCTCAGGCACCAGGTTGCTTACACAAGTGCGTGGTTGCTGCAAAGGTCGTTTGCTATATACCACTACATCCCCTTTTTCCAGAGCACAGGAACTGGGTTTGCAGCATGCTAACTGGTGGCTGTGCGCTCCCAGGATTTATTTTAGCATCCGATCCCTGAGAAGGTAGTCACCATCCGTGAAGTACCACAAAATCTCAGCTCGTCCTGAAAGCAGCAGGACTGAGAATCTCAAGAGCTGTGCAGGGACAGACCTCTCCAGTGGCCCTTCCAAATGTTTGGGAGTTAAAAAATACTGTGCAGTTCATCCTGCAGGCATGGCTGGAGCTTCAACAACAGGTATGCAGCACCTGAGAGGTCTCCCTAGCAAGATTTTCTCATTCATTTAAGTTAATTTATGGCCTCAGAGGACATGGTTATGCAGACATTGTTTGGAATGGCAATAGTGCCTTATGGAGCTCCCATTCCCCTTGCAAATTCTCACGCCTGTGTTACCCCTTTACTGAGGCAAATCAAGTGTGTGTGTGCAGCTGCGTGGTAAACTGATCTGGCTGGAAAGCAACCTCTGTTTTTCTGAATCATTCCAGGCTGTCTCCGTTCCACTGCTTGGTTCACCACCTAGGTGTGCAAGCTGCTGCAAGGGTGGTTCAGGGAGGCGATGGGAACAAGTAGTCATGAACGGGGAGGCGAGAATCGAGCTGGTAAAGCAGCTTAGGCAGCACTACCACCAATATGTGTTGCAAGGAAATGAAGGGAGCCACAATAGCGTGCGAACAAATGCTGGCTTACAAACCTCTGGCACAGACTCAACCACGTGCAGGATGCTTTAAGGCCAAACCCCAAATCCCTCACATAGCGGTTATAGAAGTCCTTGGGCTACACAAAGAAAAGTGGGAAGCAATCAGAGCTGTAACTAAATTCGGTGAAGTTAGGTCACCATATAAGTCATTTCAGGAAGGGAACTTCTCATGACATATCTTGGTGAGGGAGAGACAGCATAAAACTGCAGCTCACACGCTTCTTGCAATTATCTTTATCCATGCATGACAAGCCAGCCTCTTTTCTACTTTCCTATTTAGTAAAATGTTTTAAACAAAGTATTCATTCTTTAAAGGCTGGAGCTGGGACCCTAATTTAGATGTCTACTGTGTAGGTTTCTGATCTCTTTTAGCTGTTTCCTCTTAGGAGGAACTGAATCGCATCCTAGATGTGCACGAGCACCCGCCTGGCTGAGGATGACTGGCTCAGAAGCAGGGATGGAGGTGTTGGGTGGAATGTGTGGCTCCTCATCTGGGAGATGGGGTCAATTTGCATGGCCCACACCTCGGTGCCGTGGGGTGGGTAACAGCCACTGACATGACATGATGCGAGTGGGAAGTGTCAGTGATCAGACTCCCCCAAAACGCCTGCAAGGGTGTTTGCCCCAAAGCAGGTCACGCTAAAGAGGAAAATAACAATAACAAAGTTTGCTTAAGAGATGGCCATCAGCTGGATTAAATAGTAACCAGGAAATTACAAAGAGACTTCTGGGGGGAAAAAAAAAAGAAAACAGGAGTCAGCTTCAAAAGAAGTCTAAATAAAGCATACAAGTTCGTGGTGAGGGAAGAGAAACCTGGCATGACAATGCGCAATATCACCCCATCGGCATGGGGTACGCGAGTTGTGGGTACCTGTAGCTCTGTGCATGTGGGAGGGGGTTGAAGTGTGGGGGATTATTCATAGAAGGGTGTTCAAGCATTTGTAGGTGTTTGTTAACATTCTGGGTTATCTGTTGTATTGCTGATAATTATCCTGTATGTTTAGCACACTGATCATCAGGTGATTATGTGACATTAAAAAATCAATGACCAACTATTAATGAATCCCTCTGATTGAAACCATGTGGGTGGACCAGTTTTTCCCTGTGACAGGAACTAGCAAATTCTACCCTTCTCCCACTGGCAAAAATACAGACTGGAGTGGAAGTAAGGCTGAAAAACCGTAAATGCAGGTGTATTCATACAGTTGCTTCCTGAGACAACCCTTCTGGAATTCTGAATTCCTTGATAATTCTGGATTTTTCTTCTTTTTCTCCTCCAGCAGCATTTAATTGCCATTCAAGGCAGAGGGGAGTACATTCATTAGCCTAGATCCCAGGAATGTGTCTATGTGGGAGGAATTTAGCTCCGTAACAATGCTGCTAATACTATGCTACTGCATTTTCCCCTCTATATTTGTAGTAATAGGCCAGTTTGGATGTTCTGATAATTTTTCCCATGTAGGAAAGTATCAATATCAGACATGAATTTCACTAAATGTGTTTCCTTTGTTTCATGCCAAAAACCGGCTTTCTCCATCATTACTAAATTCAGTGATGGTCACAAGGCTGTTTTTCCATTTCGAATTACAACTACAAAATTTCAGCATATTACTGACAGGTTGTTGTTTTTTTTTTTTTAAACCAGCACTTCACTGAGAAGTATCACAGGATTTCTGTGTGTGTGTGTGCACATTTCATCTATGTTTAAAATGGAAAACCTTTCATAAATACCAGGTAATTTAAAACAAGCACTTTTGGTTTAGACTGTGTTTTCACATTCATTGGTACCAGATTTGTGCTACAGTATAAATGTCATCCTGTCGTGGTTTAATGCCAGTCAGCAACTAAGCACCACACAGCCACTCACTCACCCTCAAAACCTGGTGGGATGGGGGAGAGAATTGGAAAAAAAAAAAAGTAAAACCTGTGGGTTGAGATAAAGGCAGTTTAATAGGACAGAAGAGGAAAAAAAAAAAAATAGAATATACAAAACAAGTGATGCACAATGCAATTGCTCACCACCCACTGACCGATGCCCAGCCAGTCACCCTGGCCAGCTCCCCCCAGTTTATATACTGAGCATGACGTCATATGGTATGGAATAGCCCTTTGGTCAGTTTGGGTCAGCTGTCGTGGCTGTGCCCCCTCCCAGCTTCTTGTGCACCTGGCAGAGCATGGGAAGCTGAAAAGTCCTTGACTAGTGTAAGCACTACTTAGGAACAACTAAAACATCAGTGTGTTATCAGCATATTCTCATACTAAATCCAAAACACAGCACTACAGCAGCTGCTAGGAGGAAAATTAACTCTATCCCAGGTGAAACCAGGACACATCCATATGGAGTGTGAGCACACAATACCACTTCTGTCATGTGGTATTATTGGGAGATTATTCTGGCATAGGAGATGGTGTTTACACTAGTGGTGTGGTCCCTGGGGGCTGGCAGATGATATCTGATTCACTGTAAAATCTGCTTGGACAAAATTGTCTCTGCAAAATATGTATTACACTTCAGCCGGCATTACGAATTTGTACCACTTTGTGTCAAGTAACTGCAGCGTTTTTGATCCAGTGCTTTGTGCTCTAGGACCCAGTTTCTCGTCTTGTGGAACGATGGCCTTGGATAGAATTCAGGCTCCATGAACTGGGCCTCCACCCTCAATAAGATGAAGGACTTCTTGTCTTCATGAAAGCCAGCCTGTTCTTCACCACTGCATCATCTGGTCTAATAAAAGATATTACCTCTCACTGCAGGCATTGCCTCTCTTTTAAGCACTTGACAGTTCAAAAGTTTCCCTGTCTGAAAAAGTATCTTGACATTTCTATATTCTCTATCACCAGAATAGTGTGCGAGCAGAATATGTTCATTATATGAATAAGACTTTCTATCACAACAAGAAAAATTCTCCGGGAACGAGGCTTTGACTGGATTGCTCCCACCAGGTCTGCCTGGGTGGACAGCCATGCATCCGTACACGCCTCACAATTTCCTGGAGACTCTGTGTGCGTGAACGCTATTCCAAAAATGAGACTTTTTGCTCTGCCTGCAATACAAACACCATGCCAGTTCCTAAGTCAGTCTAATTAAACAAATGGAAGTCTGTCCCGGAGATAAAGTTCAACTGCTTTTGCAAGATTTATTTAGTTAAACAATTTAGTGTTGCAAATACTGAAAAGCAGAAGTTAAAATAACTTCAGCACACGGATTTGTTCATGTTACAGTTGAAAGGACAGGGGATGTCTAAATAGCAGAACTCCTGTTTAAAAATGGAAGGCAGAAGTAAGCGAATGACTAGTCATCTGTTTCAAAGATGCTGAACTGCGAACATCTGCATTTCCATCAACATTGTTAACCACGATGAAAAGTACTGACTGTAATTACCATCTACTGTGAAGACAAAATGCTTAGAGGAAAAAAGAACTTTTTTGTTGAACTGGTATACATTTTGTGTACTTTTCCATGTAGATAATGACCTAGAAGCTTGATGACAGAGGCAACAGCAAGTATCTTGAAGCAATTGAAAATATTTTGTAATCTGATGTCACTTTTCTTGCTTCTACTGCTCAATCATTCAGCAGTATTTTTTTTTTTATGATGCTTTCATAATTTTTTTTTTCCCCCATAACAAACAGCAGATGTCACCAGGACTTATCTTAGAAATCGATCTTTTAAGCGGCGGCCCTGCAGGCTTAGGAAATGGCATGAGAAGACACTACAGAATGCTCTCCAGCATTAGGATATGGAAGCTTTTGAGGGTCTGCCTCTGACAAGTGGACCTCTCTCACCAGCCACTCTAACATCCTATGAAAACCCTCATTTCTTCCTACACATTGCCTGGGAACTGCTTCTCGCCAGAACAGATGAAGCGTCACTTCCTCATCATGCAGCTCTCCAATGCAGCAGTTACACAGTTCAGATGTCAGAAGTCAAACTTGTGATTCTGGGAATAAAACATTTATCACTTATCAGTTGGGTGCTGAACACTTGAATAGAAAAGAGCTGGTTTGTTCTGTTTAAATGGAGACCTTAATGTAAATTTGGTGCACCAACTTCACATCTTCATTTGACTCACATAGTTTTCCCGAATGTCCCAGGAAAGACTGCAGGAAAAGCATCTGTGTCTATCAGGCTCACCTACTTCAATAACTTGCTAACTAATAACTAATCCCGCTTGATCTTTTACTTTCTCTATTTGCTACTACAGTTCTCAGCATTTTTATTTTGGGTGCCTTCCTGCATTACTTAATGCAGGTGAAATACTTTGATTTGCTACAGAAGTTTTGTCAGAGGAACAAATTCTTTACTGGTAGTAAGTTATTCATCATCTGTGATGTGCAAAACAAAAAAGCAAAAACCATCGTTCTAGAAGTGACGCGTCTACTGATATAGCTGTAGCTCCTTGATCCATTTTCTTTTGTGACAAAGCTGGTTTAACAGCAACCAGCCCCATTCTTTGCCCCCGTCTACTCTTTCTTCTCTCTCACACACACTTCCTCATCTGTATCAGTCTTGTGGAGCTGTGCTGTACATTGGATTGCCAAATAATGAAATTTAATAATAAGCTATAATACCTCTTTAATTTTTTTCCTTTAATGTATAGTCTGAATTACAGTCGTACAGGCAACTGAAGGAGCAATAAACACATAGCTATGAGACAAGATAGGTGGCAGCAAGGACAAGAACTTCTTAAGCCAGTTTTGCCATACGAGAAAATATATGATGTATCTACCTAGATGGGATATAGAGAAGTACGCTCCACGTTAACAGTATCTGTTCTCTCTCTGTCACACATTCATGCCAAGAAACTCCACCATCATTGGCAAACAGTGTGTGAACTTGACTCTTACCCCACGTAAAGAGGACTTAGGGCAGTCGAGGGTGAGTTCTTAAATGTTTCCATTTCCTGTGTCTTTAGCCTCCTGTGTGATTCACCCTTCTCCATTTTTCTACTTAATCCACCCTTCCCCACACGCTTCACTTCAGAAATTGCTATGCAAATCATGTTTCTAAATAATTGGGGTTTTTTTAGTTGTACTCATAAGGAATAGTTGCATCCCAAGCTACGCAACAGGTTAAACCCAGAAGTTACTTAAATATGCACGTACGTATGGTATTTTACTGACTTTAAAGACGCTGTATAACTCAGCAGTTGTTTTGGTACAGAGTTTACTATTAAAAACATCCAAAAGTGATGTTTTTTCAACTGTTCCTGATGTTCAATTCATAGCTACAAGGATTAGCCTTTTCCCAAGATGCCAAGTTTCCCCATCTGCCTTGGAAGGGACAATACTGGAAAGCCTTTACAGCCTGATTTTAACAGAAAACTGCAAGGTCTTTTCATTTTTCTTTCCTTGACCTCCTGAGCCCAGCTCTACTCCTCCTGAGATCTGTTCCACTCTGTCCTTTTCTCCACTCCATGATTTCCACTGGTTAAAAGGATGTGTGGACACACACTTGATTCTGTCTTCTAATTACAATCATTTCACTCACTACAGGGTCTTTAAAAAGGGCTTAATCTCATCTAAAACATGAATGTGTGTTAATTATGGCAGTTGCACAGTACCAGTAATGCAC
This sequence comes from Balaeniceps rex, assembly GCA_013401315.1. Classification (NCBI taxonomy): domain Eukaryota; kingdom Metazoa; phylum Chordata; class Aves; order Pelecaniformes; family Balaenicipitidae; genus Balaeniceps; species Balaeniceps rex. Next base: position 38,408 of record VYZW01051789.1, read on the forward strand.
AGAGTCAGAGTTCCTGAGCGGGAATGGCTAAGGTGCCTTCATTCTCCTTGCCCTTTCAACTTGGCTGGCTGAGCCACTCCTAAAACAGCTGTCAAACTACTAGGATTAAATGATGTTGTCACAGAAATTATGGTCTTTGGCTGTATTAGCACCGACTACATATTTGTAAAGAAATATCCACCAACAGCGCAGGATGTGCACTGATCTAATGGAGACGTGCCATTATGGTGCTCCATAAGGTCTACCAGCAAATCGAGGCTATGGTAGCCCACTCAGGGACAGCATGGCCAGCCACCCAGCAGCTGGGTGGAAAGCTGAAGACGCTGTCACAAGCTGTCGTCCTCTGCCAGGGTACCAGCATCCTCAGACATGTTTTGTATTTTGACTGGATGCCTGTAAATCAGCATGTCTGGGATTCTTTAGAGGGTCAGCTCACCACCAATTTCCTGGATGTATGTTTGGCTTGGGATAGTTATTCTATCCTTGTAATTATTTTGGATTTACATGCAATTATTTTTATACTTCCTTCTTTTAGCACATTGCTGATATTTTTAACTTTAAGCCTATTCCAGGTAGCCCTTTCCTGGAGAATTAGGAATAATGATTCTTTACAAAAGGTAGAATTCAGTCATTCTGCAACATTAGCCTTAAATTTTTAAAAAAAAAAAAAAGCCTTGGGGCTTCTCTGTAGAAGTCTTCCAAATAATTGCCAAGGTTGAGCTATTTCAGTTGTGTGATTAAAAATACTCCTTTCCCTGATTTAAAAAGCGGGCCTGTTTCTTTCACACAATTTGATGCAAACATTATGGAGTCACCACTGTCTTGGGCCCGTCAGAACAATGCCTTGAACGTGTTTAAGTAAACTGTATTAGAGACACCAGGGATATCTGCTTTCAGTTCTCCCCAGTGTACCCTTTTGTATCTCAGAGATCTCACTGTGGTATATGTCTTGGCTACTGCTGAAGTTTACAATCCATTTACTTCCCTGTCCAAGACGTGAAAAGTAAGAAGATTCCTCTACAGAAGCGCATCGATGTGAGCTCTTAATCCACCGTCTCTGCTCCCAGCTTTATTCTTCTGGTCTTTGACATTCTGCTGGTAGGTTTGGGGCTGTTTTTTGCTGATGCTTTTCATTTTGGCATATACACCAAACAAAATAGCTTGTTTTTTTCCCTCTTCCTAAACCAATGCGGATCATTATGGTATATAGGGCAAGATGCCAGTTTGGTGCACTCTGGTCTTGTTGAGTTTCCACCTTGTCAACTTTAAAAACAGGTGGGCATTTCCTTCTTCTTTCTCCTTGTGATTCTGCATCTGTCCAGTTTCCTACTATTTCTGTTGGTGACATCTGCAAAAAGTAGAGAGGCTTTTAATCACATTCCAAGCCAAGGGTCTGATGCAATACAAGGGTTCCAGGCAACACACATACATATAAAGAGAGCAGCATGGAGAGAAAAAAAAAAAAAAAAAAAGGCACCAAATGGATATGAAAATCTTTGAAATGCTACCACACTCTTCTTGCGCAGTATTGCTTTCAGACATATTTAGTATTTTGCATTTGTATAATGCTTTTCATGTAAGAATTTTAGAAAACTTTATGAGAATGAAGCACAAATTCCCTAGTTGATTTTTGCCAGACTTTAGTCTATAGCCTTTCCCACCTTACTACCTGTTCTTGCCCACCTGAACATGTAAGTTTCTCAAAAGTAGAATTTCTTTTTACACATAGCCATGTGAAATTACCATTTTATAGCTGGGAATTTGAAACACACACCATAGAATAACATTCAGACCGACTTCAGACAACTGTGCAGCTTGGCCAGCAGCTTAGCCCTTAGTTTCCACAGCCCAAATCCACTGCCCTATTTACTGGCCAAGTCATCATCTGTGCTTAAAAAGGGAGGCAATTACTCCAGAGCATCTGAAAGCCACATTTTCAACTGAATGTTTTGTGTTTTGTTTACTGCTTCTACTTATTTCTGCATGGTACCATCTGGATTCTACCTCCTTTCTACTTCCTCATGGTTTGCAATTTCCTAAGTTCCTGCAGATATTTTTTGCATTTTATGGGCAATCAGCAATTTTTTAGCTCCACGAATACAGCTCAGCATTCCTTCACTTTATTTTTAGCCCTAACTGGCTACTAGAGAACTGCAGTTTGCTAGCTTTGAGCCCACTAAGGCAGCTGACTCAGAGACTTGGCCTGGCAGATGGCTCGATCCCTGTCTAAAGCTAAGCGAGAATGGATCTTTGTCATTTCTAATATGCCAGCTAGTTGCAAATCCTTGGATACAGCTGATCCTTGAGGTGTGTCTGCATGTGTTGCCTGCGTGCCTCAGCACCCCACACCCCACCCCGATTGAGAAAACACCTTCCATTCACTCCCAATGGATTTATCTTGGTTTTGTTTGGTTTTAGAATAGGATAGAATAGAATGTTTCAGTTGGAAGGGACCTATGACGATCATCGAGTCCAACTGCGGGGCTAATTCAGGGCTGACCAAAAGTTAACGCCATGTTAAGGGCATTGTCCAAATGCCTCTTAAAGACTGACAGGTTTGGGGCATCGACCACCTCTCTAGGAAGCCTGTTCCAGCAGCTGACTGCCCTCTCGGTAAAGCAATGCTTCCTAATGTCCAGTCTAAACCTCCCCTGGCGCAGCTTTGAACCACTCCCACACGTCCTATCACCGGATACCCGGGAGAAGAGACCAGCACCTCCCTCTCCACTTCCCCTCCTCGGGAAGCTGTAGAGAGCAACGAGGTCGCCCCTCAGCCTCCTTTTCTCCAAACCAGACAAACGCAGAGCCCTGAGCCGCTCCTCACAGGTGGTTTTTGTTGTTGTTTGGATTTGTTTGGGTTGGTTTTGTTTTGTTGGGTTTTGTTTTCTCCAAGTTGTGCCCCGGCACCGACGGCTGGCCTTCAGTTGTCAGAGAGCCGGGTCGCTGCACGCCGGCTGAGGGACCGAGACCCACCGCTGGGCCTGGCTCTGACGCCCTTCGCTGCGGCCAAGGCGCCGCACCACCGGGAAGCACCGCCCTCCCGCCGACGGCCCCGCCCCGGGGCGGTGCTCCGCTCCCCCGCCGCCGNGCCCCGGCGGGCCGGAGCGCTGCTCGCCGACCGGAGGAGCCAGGCGCCGCGGCTGCAGGTGGGGACGGGGAGATGGGGCCGGGCGGGAGGGAGGGACGGAGGCCGGTGTCTTGCAGGGCGCGTTGCTGGGGTGGCGGGATGTTTCGGTGCCTCTCTCAGGGTTAAACGCTTTCCAAAGCTGTCCGTCCGGCTGAGCGCTTCCTTGCGAAGGGCTACGCGGTTTTTCAGCGCCGTGCCGGGAGAGCAACGCCGGGTTTTATTCATCGCCGGTTCCTTCCCCTGCCCGGCAGCGGGGGGAGAGCAGCCTCTCTGCTACGGAGCCGGAGTGCGGGGGCTGCATTGCTGCCGGCTCCGCTCCGTCTCTGTCTCCTTTTACAACAAACCGCGGGGTACAGCAGATCGATACGTTCCTCATATGCCTGTGGTAGGCATTCCCGTTGTGTTTTGTTTTGTTTTGTTTTTTAAAAAACCCTCTAAATTAGGCTCTTCCCAACACAGACTTCCGTTGTTGCTGAGCTCTGCTTTTCGGTAAGCTTACAAGCATGCAAAGTCAAGACGGAAAACAATTCAGAATATTAAATGTAGAGTCTGCAAAACACATGGAGAATCGCGGTTAACGTGGTGGTGATTGTAATTCTTTCTCTGTTGCTTCCAGGAACTTAACAACAACAAAAAATGAATGTTTTCCCATCATGTCTCTCCATGCAGTAGCTCTAGCCAGCTACAGCAGAACAGAAGTCTTCAAGCACCCCCGCTCTAAAAAGGTAAGGCAAGGAAGGATCTAAAAGTTGGCTCAGTCTTTTCGTTAGCTGGGGGGACTTTTTTTCAAAGAATAGCTTTTAGTTGTCGGTGGTTGTGGTAAATACTATTATTTTTAAATGCTGGCGGTTTCATTACAGAGTTAATTTTGGAAATACAGCCCCAATATTGGGGCGGGGGGGGAAGGCTGACTCATTTATGCTATGACAGGTGTCAAACTGTCAGTGGTTTTTATTGGTTATGGCAGCATTATTTTCACGCACATCTCTTGTCATATTTCCTTATAAGTGCTCTTTAATTTTTTTTTTTTTAAAGTTTGATAGTGATACAATAAAGTGATGCAATAAAGAATACCTGCTTAATAGTCAGACCCGACTATTGAGTCCTGATTTTCGGCTTTTCATGGCATCAGTAGTTAAATACTAAAGGAGCTCTTTCCCAATCTGTGTTATAGTTGAAATTGTAATGTCTTGAAAGTAAATGGAAGTCTTTTATCCGAATTCTCAGAACACTGGTTGCTTCTGATAAGATCTGAGAGATTGGAGGGTTGTTTAAAAAAAGATAAAATCTTAAAACTTAGCACTCTTAATATTTACGCTTACTGATAAAGTACTCGTATTGACCCTGGTGTCAGACAGTTCTGGTACTTGCATCCTAAGAGGTAGCGTCTGTTAATTGCTGATATTAAAACCGATTTTTTTAAAAAATAGAAGTAATTAATAAAAATGAGTTCCTGTAAGAACTACTTTATCCGGTAATGTTGACAATATGGTATTTATATGTATAAAGCCTGCCTGTACGATGGTTTCTCTAAACTAGTGCAGAAGGGAAAAAAAAAGAAAACACTATGAGATACTGAGTATTTTTCTAAGCACTGGCATAATCAAACACTAAATAGTTGAAATTCAGCATACTATTTTTGGCACGAAATGTTGTTCTTCAGTTAAAAGGGAAATTCTTTGTGGGTTTTAATTTCTTCTGCTTTCCGTGAGTCTGAAGGGTATCTGGACTAGATGTGCTCTCTGAGTCACCTTGCGCTCTCAGGGGACCATGTGGGGAAAGTAGATGTCAACACAAGGGTGGCAGAGGACGACGCGCCTTTTAACTCCCTTCTCTTTGTATGGGATCACAGTGTGCAGGGGTGGGCGAGAGGCATCCTGGGGATATTTCTGTGTGGAGACATCTCACTGGTGTCTGTGAGTGGGGAGAAGGCACGAGGTACACCTTGGTTAAGTGCCTTTTAATGATGCGCCTGTTGGAGCGGGGTACCCCTTTGATTTCCCTGGTTTCTGTGATGTGCTCTGCAGGTCCGTGACATACTTCAGGCAGTGGAAGAGAAGGGAGCAGGGGACGAATGTGTGACCCTCACAAGGAATTTGTGAGCTAGGGGAGGAGACCTGTTGCTTTGCTGTCCTGAGTGTATCTTACTGCCTTGTTGGAATTAGCCTCTCGATAACCTGTGCTAAACTGCTTGCCCTGGTTTGGCTTATGCTGTTTTGACAATATGGTAAATCTGGCTTTGGGGTTCGAAATACCAAATGGAAAGCATTGTGACCGCACAAAGCAAAATGCTGATCTGGTATAAACCTGCACAGTCAGTTCAAATGCATTCAAAATTCATGTCAGCTTATACTGGCAGGCTGTATGCCAGGTCAAGTAGTATCTTTTTGTGTTGCTTCTCACTATATGCTGGGCCAACCACGTTGCTGATGTGAACCACATGTACTATGTTGTATAAAATTAGGCAGACTTGGTTATGTGTCGATACAGCTGGGAGATCAGGCTGCACATGCATCAGGTGCTCGTGGAGTCGGGGCCTCAGATTTAGCTCGTAGCTTGTATACATCTAAACAGGCCCGTGCTTCCAGCTACAGATCGGTAGTTTCTTGAATTCTTTTCCACTTCCTTGCTGTTGTTTTGACAGATATATAGACATCTGATTCAGCATTTTGTCTTGTATGTGCCTTATGCACATGTTTAATTCTCCTACTGTGGAGAGTTTCTTTTGGTCACCTGCCTTCTGGAGTGAAATGCAAGATGCAGAGTTGAGATGCCAGTGCTCTTCAGGCAGTGCATGCTTCTGGGGAGGTTTTCAGGCAACCAGAAATATATGCAGTGGTTAGGTGGCTGTCGGCAGGCCTTAGCACAGTGTTCTTCCTGCTGGGATGACTGTGAGACTGGGGGTATCATTACCAGAGTACTGTTGTTTTATAACCAAACCGTCTGCCTGTGTGTTTTTGTTCTAGTTAAACCACGAAAGCCTAAAGGTGGCTTTCACTGAGTCAGCGTATCCTTCAAATCCCTCAGCGAGGATTAGCTGCCTTGCTCCGACACCTCAAATCTCCGTTCTCTCAGGTATGCCAATTTGTTCTAAAATGCCTCCCTGTGGGGAGCTTTGCTGGTGCTTGTAGTGCTAGCAAAAGCTATCGACTTTTGTGTGTACTAAACAAGTATAGTCTGGTTGGAGGGGGAACCTTGCTTATTGGCTTTGAAGATGGGACAACGTCAAAGTTTATTATACAATTTGAAAGTACGGCGTTTTTTTGCCTTTTAAATGTTAATTTGGCCATTTTAGTTATGCTGGCATTTTGAGTGCTCAAGAGTAAAATACTTGAACTGTTCAGATGATTCTTGGTAGATTAACTCCTTGTTCATTCAGGAGTTTCTCAGATATTAACAGATTACCATAATTACTCACATGAGTATCAGTTACAAAACTGAACTTGATTTTTTTTTTTTTTTTTTTTTTTTTTTACTGGGGAACAAGCATCTNGTAATTGTAACTAACCTACTTCTGGTAGTAGCTTAAAATGTGAGTTTTGGTTTGTTTGGAGGTTTTTTTTGTGGTGGTGGTGGTGGTGGTTTTGTTTGTTTCAGTTTTTTTAAGCTTGGCAGAGCAGAAGCATGAGTTAAATTTTTAAAATTTGTTCTTTTTTCTCTTGCAATCCACTAAGAACTCGTATTTAGCAGAGTAAGTCAGCATGGTTGTATGATTAGTGCTAGAGATGCTCCATGATGCTGGAGTAGTGGAGATGACGAAGGATGAGAGGGGATGGAAAGGCTGTTGGGATGGGCTTTGCAATAGGAGAGCAGAGTAGAAGAGTTGAAGACAGTAAGACTAAATGTTTTGTCTTGCACAGAAAAGATGCTGTTTTAAGCTCAGGTTAAGGTATTCCTGTGCAATTGAAATATCAGTAGTTACCAAAATTGCTTTCTTTTCCTGAAAAGATCAAAATATGTTTGCTTGAAAGTCAGCTGGCTTTTATTTTCCCATTCCTGCCCTTACACTGCCATGGCTGGCTACACTGGTGTCATGGTTTAACCCCAGTCAGCAACTAAGCACCACACAGCCACTCGCTCACCCTTCCCCCCTGCAGTGGGATGGGGGAGAGAGTCGGGGGGAAAAAAAAGTAAAACCTGTGGGTGGAGATAAAGGCAGTTTAATAGGACAGCAGAGGAAGAGAAAGTAATAATGATAAAAGAATATACAAACCAAGTGATGCACAATGCAATTGCTCACCACCCACTGACAGATGCCCAGCCAGTCCCCGAGCAGCAATTGCTGCCCCCCAGTTTATATATGGAGCATGATGTCATATGGTATGGAATAGCCCTTTGGTCAGTTTGGGTCAGCTGTCCTGGCTGTGCCCCCTCCCAGCTTCTTGTGCACCTGGCAGAGCATGGGAAGCTGAAAAGTCCTTGACTAGTGTAAGCACCACTTAGGAACAACTAAAACATCGGTGTGTTATCAGCATATTCTCATACTAAATCCAAAACACAGCACCGTACCAGCTACTAGGAGGAAAATTAACTCTATCCCAGCTGAAACCAGGACAATTGGCAAGGTGTTTCATCGCAAGTGCAGCCAGTCAAATGTGCAGTTTTGCTGCTATTTCTGCAGGAGCTTTGTCCTGATAAGTGGCAGGTGGCTGGTCCCAATTGCTGATGAATCACTTCAGCTAATTTTGACCTGGCTTTACTAGGACAGCATTGCTAGCATCTCTTGCAGCATAGCTTATACGTGATATTCTTAATAACTTTTTTCAGCTCTCTCCTGATGAAGACTGCTCTTTATATAGACTTGCTTTTCCAAAGTACGTGGGGGCTTTTGTTTTGGTTTTGATCCCTTCATTAGTAAACTTTCTTATCATGCAGTTTGAGTGCATGCTGGCTTCCAGGAGAGTGACTCATGGAGAGGTTTGCTGTTTTCCATTGAGATATATCCAAGGAGAGCAACCTCTGGGCAAAGTCTGCAAGACTTACTGCTTTTTTCACCAGCAGTGTTTAACATTCCTTGTGGTCCTAACTAAGAGTTCTTTGCCCTGGAAATGAATCTTCTTGATTGTGTCTATTCTTAGGATTTTACAACCGACTTATCTTCCCCAAAGGAGACAGTTGTTAACTTGATTGTTGTGATGTGGTCGATAGTTTCTTCTTGAACATAGACTTTGTGTCTAATATCTCCGCTGTTTGGGTGATGGCAGTTCCTGTGAGGCTTTTTGTTCAAGGTATAGGACTTCAATTTGTTCTTGAATAGCTGCTGGTTGCCGTGCACACTCCTACATCACGCAGTACTTTTGATTCCTTCAGAGGCATTATAATGAACTTGCTGTGACAGAGCTGATTTTCTTTATGGGTTCACGTAAATGTTGCCACCCTTATGAATAATGAACTGAAGGTTACTTTAGCCTTTTCCACAAGAGGAGGAATGTCTGACTGAACTGAAACATGCAAGCATGTGACCTTTTATTACTAAGTATATATATATATTTTTTTTTTTTCTTCCTGCTGTATTGATACTCCATATGTCTTGCTATAATGTGACCTCTTCTGCTGGCAATAGAACCAGTACCTGTACCGGTAACTGTACCTCATCAGTTTTGCAGAACAATGATGTTTTTGAGCACACTGCCAATCAGTCACCATTAAAGTCCTAACTAATTGTGTTTGGCTAGCAGCAGCATACTTTACTGTTGGTTTATTACGTAGCCTTATCAAGGACAGAATTGCTTCCTGACTGCGGAAAGCAAGAGCTTCTTTGCAGGAAGAGGCAGCAGAGAGTGGTGTGTGAATTCAGTTCTTCCCTTTCTTCTCACCCATGTTAAAAATAATGTGCATTTTATTCCTGCTGTAAATTTAAAATTTTAATATTTTTGGTTTTAGGATTATTTCCTAACCTCTCTTGTTTTTTCCCTTTTCTGAACAGACGAGTACTCAAGGCCAGCAGTGATTGGACATGCTGGAAGTTTTGGATCGTACCCAGACAGTGCTGAAGCTATCAAAGACATTCTCGTGTCTGTTTTAAATGCATCTGGTTTGAAGCCCTCTTTGGCGCTGGAGCAGACCACAATGCAGGGAGCTGACCATCTGGACAGTGATGTGGAACGGTGGGAAGAAAGCAGCAACGGGGATAGCCACGACGACAGCGACAGTGATTCTGCACATCACGACGCTGCCTGTACACAAACAGACATTCGGTTTACAAGGCCCCGGGCGTGTTGGGACAACAAGTGCTGTGACTCCTCTAAGCCTGCATTGGATACTTTCTTTTGTCCCCGTTACTCTGACGGGGATCCTGCTGCCTCCTCCTTGAATGGTTTCACTCTTTCGGACGTGTCCACTCTGAAGCGGGACTGCTTTACCCAGGTGACATTAACAGGAGGCACTGTCACATCGGCTGTTTTGCATTCTGGAAAGGAACGTTACACCTCCCCTGAACAAGACTTGACTTTCACAAGGTTTCTTCCTGATTCAACTGTTGGTAAGCCAGCAGATCTGTTGAAATACCCTGATGCTTTGGAGCCTGTGCCCGTCAGCAACAGTGACAGTAATTCTCCCAGTGGACTTTCCCAGTCAGAGCCAGTCAATCGAACAGGTAACTTTACGGGTCCGTTTTTGTTTTAAGATTTCTGTGCTAGGAAAGACAACTGTAATTGAAATGGGCCTTGTTTATGGTGGTTGTGAATTAGACAAATGCTGGCATTCAAAATAGGAGAGAGGGGAGAAAGAGAAAGCTTAAAACCAAAGGAGAACCAGAGGGTTGGACTTGGTGAAACAGGAGACACTCATGCTTGCAGTAGTCATCTGTCTCATGATGCAGAAATGCTTCTGTAATATGCAACCTTTGGTAAAATGTAAAAATGCTCACAGCTGAGCTGCGAGCAATGTAGAACATCCACTGGATTAGGCTTCTACCATCTTCGTCTTGTCTTCATCGTTACCCTTCTCCCCAAAGCAGATAGCATGGATCTGGGCCTTTGGTAGTGATTCCTTGGTGTGTGTGGGATCCCTAGGACATCTCCTTATGTTTGATGTGAGCTGGAGGAGAGGGAGTCCTTTGATTCTGGGATTTTGGAGGCAGAGCATTAACATCCGTTCTCGTTATGACTAAATTGGCTTGTGCCAGAGCGGGGCTATTTTTCCTCTTCCCCTTTCCAATTGCATCTGCCATCTCAGAGACATGTAGCCCCATCTGATGCAGATCAGGACCTTTTTACCTCTCACTAGTTTCTGACCGTATGGATGCCCCACATGTTGTCTGTGAAGAGATGCAGACTGAGGGCTGCTAGCAAAGGGTGCCTCTCCTGTTCCTGCAGTGGAAGGGGGCTCAGGGCAGCACAGGCCTGTAGGCGAGGACCTGTTCAGTTGGGATGTTCAGTTCAGGGCCCTCAAAATGGCTGGCAGAGCGGCTGGCCTGGCCTCGGGGCTGCATGTGCCTCCATGAGGTGCTCCGGCCTCCCTGGGCTGCAGGCCAGGGCCCTTGCCCCTCGGCTGGGACAGCAGAACAATCCCCTTGTGTTTAATACCTAACGTTGATACGAACAGCCTTTGCTACAGCGAGATGAAGCATTTTTATTTTATTTATAAAGGGTGTTACCAGCATCTAAGGGCTTATTCTTACTGGATAGAAAATAATCTGGTTGCCCTTCTGCTCCTGAGCACTGTTGCCTGGAGGCTGCTGGGGCTGGGAAAAGAGCCCTCAAGAGCCACAGAGGGAAGTGGCCTTGATGCACACAGAGGTTAAAAGCAAGAACAAGCCCCGTGAACTGCCTGTGACACACCAGCCACAACAAAGCCCGCAGAAAACACCAAATTCAGTCACAGGCTCTTCATTAACAATGATGGAGCCTTTTCAGCAGGTTGCATGAGGCCACCGGAGAATGGCCCTTAAAGGTATGAGCAAGACCTAACAGCAGTCTCACAGGACCAGAAGAAAATCCCACTGAAAAAACTGTTAAATCCCACTGAAAAAAATTATTTTTTTCTTCTACCATCCTGGAAGGATGGTCCAACTGAGACCTCATTTTTCTACTGGAAAGAAGGCAAACGGCAGGGAACACTCAGCCTGCATTTGTGTTATAAATAAAAATGGCAAAGGCTGTGTGTTTTGTTTTGGGTTTTTTATTTTTTCCTTCTCCCTTTCGTCAGTAGTGGTCCTAGTGGTGACACTCCGTTGAGCTCCACTTCCAAGCTCTGGTCCTTCCCAGCTATTCACCCGGATCTCCTCCAAGGCCTCAAGTCAGCAGAGAGATCTCAAATGGGCACGTGTTGTTGCAGGGCTGGGAGCTTTTAACAGTAACAACTCTGTCATCTGGAATAGGATGTTGTCAACAGTTAGTATGGTGACGGTTATGATTGTTTCCTTCTGCTGGGTGTTTTGTTGGCCCTGTGCATTTGAGAGGTGCCCGTCAGGGAGAAGGAACCCACACCCGGTGGTTGGAGCTGGCTGGGGCCAGTTGTGCAGGTTTGGGTAGCCGGGGCTGGAAAACACAGCCCAGGCTCTCGGTCAGCAGGGACCGCAAGGCACGTGTGTAAGAACAAATAAATTGTGTGTGACTCGATCTTCTGGCACAAGTAGGACGTGTCACAAGCTTGCGTTGGGTCAGTAATGCTGCTGGCTCTCCAGAAAGCAAACAGAGGAATACGGCAGCCAGGTGACTGAAGTAGTAGCGTCCTTGATTTTACTAACAAATACTTCTCACGGGAGCTGGGATCCTGTTAGATGCTGCGCAATGTGGTGGCCTCTGTCTGCCTCAGACTTTGGTCTGTTCTGTACAAAGTGAAAATTTCTGCATTTTGTTGTTCCTTGTTGCTTACAGCCATTTAACTTGCCGCTGGATAGGCTGGGGCGGCGGGAATGAGGTCTCATTCTCCCCTGCATTGTGCAAGATTATAAGGATGGGAAAAGCAAATGGCAAGCTGAAAAAGAAGAAATAAAATGCCTAATTTGAAGGCAGGAATTACACAAGAGCATCTCCTGACTTGCCGTCCTTTCCATTGCTATCTCGGAGGTGGTGGTTTCTCACTTTTGTTTCTCACAGGAGAATTGGTGAGGGATGCACAAGACATAAGAAAATGACATAAGATGACTTAAATCAGAAGAAATATTTTTTTTTTCAGTGGGATTTAACAGTTTTTTCAGTGGGATTTTCTTCTGGTCCTGTGAGACTGCTGTTAGGTCTTGCTCATACCTTTAAGGGCCATTCTCCGGTGGCCTCATGCAACCTGCTGAAAAGGCTCCATCATTGTTAATGAAGAGCCTGTGACTGAATTTGGTGTTTTCTGCGGGCTTTGTTGTGGCTGGTGTGTCACAGGCAGTTCACGGGGCTTGTTCTTGCTTTTAACCTCTGTGTGCATCAAGGCCACTTCCTTCTGTGGCTCTTGAGGGCTCTTTTCCCAGCCCCAGCAGCCTCCAGGCAACAGTGCTCAGGAGCAGAAGGGCAACCAGATTATTTTTTTTGCATCAGAACCAGAGTGGCGTCCCATTGCTGGATGCACTGGGCTCCTTCCCCGTGCTCCTTCCCACTTTACATTCTTTTCACTTCAAGATGCAAGTGGGATGCAAGAGGTAAGCAACAGAGAAAGCTCCCGTTAGATTTCAAAATGATATTTAAGAAGAACTGCATCTTATATTTTAAAGAGGAAGGAATAATTTTCCCGGTTCCTTACTTCTGCTTATTTTTAGTTCAGAGAATACTGTTTGTTACCTTAACTGATGAGAATGTAGGCTTTTATCAAGCTGTAGAGCCTTAACTGTACTCCCCGCACACTGCTTATCCAGTAAGATGAAGCATCAAATAGGGATGAAAATAACCTAATTAGGTGATTAAATGTGTTTTGAAAAGTCAGATCATCAGCCTTTCTGTTTTTCCTCCATGGTATACACAATGGAGGTATTAATAATTCTGTACAAAAACACTACGTCTGTCTCGCTACGCTCGAGCACAGTATTGACTTTCCAGCCTGATGTCACCGACGCTCAGGGAAGCATAACAGAGTTTCTATAAATAAGGCAATATAAAGAATCTAAACTAGGCCTGAGAGTCAGTGCCCTTTAGCTGGAGAAAAAGTTTTCATAAATTATTCTCATATTTTGTGGGACCTCTTTATCCTTTCTGTGACTTCTAAACAAATTTAGGAGTGGCAATTTTTTTAATTTTTTTTTTTTTTTTTTTACAAAGAGCCTTTGATTAAGCCCTGTTATCTGCAATGGCTTTAAATGGCATGTGTGGTGGTAGCATTTAGATATGGTCTATTTTATCCTGTAAACATCACCACAGTGAAATACAGAAATTCCTTGGTTATGAGTCAAAGAAGAGGTGGTAAACAAACACTAGTCAGTGTAAAAAAAAAAAAAAAAAAAAAAAAAAAAAAAAAGAAAAGTAAAAAAAAAAAAAAAAAAAAAAAAAAAAAGACAACACCAAAAAAAACCACAAAAAACCAAAACAAAAAAACCCACAAAACAAAAAACCACCAGGAGTCATTTCCTTTCATATCTCGTTAGCGTATACATCCACAGACATTATATATGATCTTCGTCATCCTTACAGCAAATTTCTTGTAGCAGTGGTTGAGAGTGCTTTGAAAACAAAATATGAGGGCATGATCTCACACCTTCAGTTCTGTGGGGAAGAAGATTGTGACTGTACATACATATTTATATGTAAAAAGCAGTCCATAGTACATCTATAGAAAACCACATGCGTGCTCTGCTCCATAGTGAAGAGTTCTTAATGGGGGAAAAAGAGATGAATTTTGCTCAGCAGCAAATGCTAGGAAAACAAAACTGCTATTCTGGGGAGCAGGGAGTACTGCGGCTAATGCATCCTCCCCAGTTGTACATATTGCCATGCAGTATGGGTTGCATTTGGAAACAGGAGGGAGATTTCCTCAAGGTATGGAAACGTGATGGCAAAGTTGTTTTGGAAACTTGCTGAAGTCACACAATACCAGCAGTGATTCAGGGAATCTTTTAAGGCTGATGCATCCCTCTGCATGCCCAGACAGCAGTGAGATTTCTTTTTCTTCCAGCTATTGTGAATGAGCAGAGAGCAGCGTCAGCTGGCTGTGTTGCAGACTGCAGAGCATCGCTGTAATCCCAGCCTGAGCTTCTGGCTGTGGTTGTCCCCACCAGCTCAGGCCGTAGCTGGGAGAGGGCTGATGTTGGGAGTGCAGTGGTGCTGTCACTGCACACCATTTAAACTATGTTTCCCTGGTAGTTGATATTCATGCTTGAGGTTGCCAGGGTAGTTCAAATGCCAACGTGTTCCTCACATTTCTTTCTCCTTCTCCTTAATTTCCACCACAACCTCCAGCCCTAACGGTGTTCAGTTTTGGGAAAGAAAGTTTGCTTTGCTTGCTGGAAATCACCCTGCACACATCCTGGGAGCTGCAGAGAAAGAAATAACTAATAAAAGTTCTTGTTATACCCATAGGTTCTACTTCTCCTTTGAACATAAGTGCTATACCCTTGAATCGTTCATTGCAGGACATCTGCATGCTTCCAGAAGATGTGGAGAAGGTGAGGACAACAAAGACTATTGTCATAATGTTTTTTCCATTTTACAGTGGCAAAACCAAATGACAGGAGGCGTTTCTCAAGAACAGAACTTTCTGATAGATGGACTAATCTTTACAAATACTGTATTTTCCCTTTTCTTCCCCTCTGGGTGAACCTACGAACTTAAAATGCCTATTTCTTCATTTATTTTTACTCTTAATCCATTAATTAAATATTTTAATTATTTTAAGATAATGGAAATATTTTAGAACAGTATACATTTCCACTTTTCATTCCATTATTTTCCCACACATTCCTTGAGACCAAACTTCAAGATTATTATAGTCACTTTAAAGTTTTGTTAGAATATGTTACGTAGAATTTGTTGTAGCTACATGCATTCTTTACTGAAAGAGTGGTCAGGCATTGGAACAGGCTGCCCAGAGAGGTGGGGGAGTCACCATCCCTGGAGGCGTTCAAAAAACGTGTAGACGTGGCACTTTGGGACACGGTTTAGTAGGCATGGTGGTGTTGGGTTGACGGTTGGACTAGATGATCTTAGAGGTCTTTTCCAACCTTAATGATTCTGTGATTCTGCATACGGATGGCATTTACCTCATGCTTTTACTATCAGGAGATAGGGAGAGGTTGGAGGGTTTTTTGTGTGTGCTTATGAGCGTGTGAGATTGCTGTAAAAGAATTACAATATGAATAACACGCACAGTAATGGTAACATCTGCAGTAATTTAAGCAGTTTCTCGTGGTTTCTAATGTGCATAAGGGGCCCTAGTGGTCTTAGGTGTGTTGCCAGATAGGCAGCCCAATTTAGCTTATAAACAGAGATAAAGATGGGAAGGTAATGCTGTCACACATAACTCTGTGTGCTAAATGTTAATCTTTTCTAACAACTGGAAAAGAAGGGCTAACGTTATAATTAGTTATTGCAATGAGTAGGATTTAATACAAAAGAGCTTTAAAAATGTGCCTAGAAAAGGAGATTTTTTTGCTGGACTGTGGGTTGTGCCTGTGGTCCCATGTCCTGGGCCCAAGAGGTAATCATCTTTGTGCACAGTGCTGGTTTTACTGGGGTGGCAAGTTCTGCATTTGATTTGAAGCTCCCAGTGCCCCTAAGGTGCATTTTGGAGGGGAAAAAAAAAAAAAGACTAAAAAAACCACCACAAAAAAACCAACCAACCAACCAAAAAAAAAACCACCAAACCCAAAAAACACTCAATAAATCACACACCAAAACCCAACAAACTTGTGAACAAGCTTTTCATGTTGCTTTTTGTGAAAGGTGTTTCAGAAAGGAGATGATGTTTCTCCGTCTGTAACGTGGGAATGAAAACAAAAGTAATTTGCTTTTGGTCACCAGGAGACCAGTGAGTAGGTATCTGGTTTAGAAACCACAGTCTGAGAACTATTGAGTGAGGCAAGATCATATCAGCTACTTCTCCTGTGCAGGTGACTGGGGGCTGATGTGATTACAGGTTAAAAGATATCAAGAGCTCAGTCTGTTATGACTGAGGCTGCCTTTAAAAAAACGAAACTAAACCCAAACCAAAACCCAACACATTTTTAGGTTGTGAAATAATCTCTTTGAAGCTTAGGAGACTGAAAACTAAGGTACTTGTAGTGTCAGCAAGTCTTGAGAGTTGTAGTTGTGTGCCAGGAAGGAGATGGGCCAGATGATCTAGAGGGACTTTCTTTCCACTGATGCGAGTGGGAGGGAAGAGAAATGAGGAGGTTGGTGTGTCACAGCTGAGTTGGGACTGCTTCCTAGGGTGACAGACCTAGCAGGAGGCAGAGCTGAAAGCTGGCAAGAGTCATGCTGAGTACAGGAGTGCCTGTATCCTGTTCCATCTTCTTGCAACTCTCAGATGCGCTCATAATTGTTTTTATCATCAGGACATGCTGATGTGCTGTGCTTTGCCACTAACTTGGGGTTAACCATTGCCACCCAGGGTTTTTGCATCTTCAGAGTAGGTATCTCCCAAAAGCAAAAAGGCTGTTTAATTCTTTTCTTTGTTAACGGTGTGTCCTGAAGTTCACTGAAAGTTGTCTCTGGAGAAACTGCGCCAAGCAAGTGATGTTAATCGGTGTTAGGGAAAAAAGTCTGTTCAAACACCCACAGGGACTTGTGGGCTCTTTCTAATGTTGAGATTAATCTCTTAAATTTTGGTTGTGGACAATAAGAAAGCAGTGATGTCTGTTGTACTCCTTAAGATTTAGCTATTTCTAAACACTGATGTCTGTCTTCATGCTTCCTGTACAGGTTGTAGTGGATGTCATGAATACTGACGCGAGTGGTACAACTTTCTGAGCATAAGCCACTTTTTTAGAAAAGCTTTAATTATTCTGCACTCAGAATCTGTAGCCTTAGGTAGTGCCATGGTATCTTAGAGGTTTAGCCTTGCACAGTGCAAACACGTGCAGTTGAGGGGAAACACGGAGAGTATCCTGGGCATCTCTGAGTGTCTGCCCACACATCTGGGAGCACCTAAGCCTTCATGATGCATCCACTTTTGAGCTGAGCCTGGGCAAGGAGGCTGTACCCAGGCCAGCAGCAGTAGCGCAGGTGGGATGCTCCGTTAGACCACAGAAAGCAGGGGATATGGCAGTGACATTGGGGCAGGGAGTCCCAGGTTTGTCTGGATGTCTCAGTGGTGCCAGAGGTGGCTATACAAGTTCCCTTTTCCTGGAGGATGAGTGACCCAGGCAGGCTAGATGATAAGGGACACCATGGGGAGGCGTTGCCTGGTGGGGAAATGCCACAGTGAAGCTTTGAAATGACTGCCTTTTATTTAAGGCAGTGTGAACACCAGGGGAGCTAGGTTCCCACTTACCCTTATCACAGACTTTCTATGTAGCCTTGAGTTGGCCATGTAAGCTGTCTCACTGCATATTCCCTACTTTGCTCCCTTAACCTTTAACACATGAAAGCATTTTACTAGCTTCTGTACTACCCACCACCTGAAGATCTACAGTCCCTTCAAAACCTGCCTCTTCTGGCCCCATCCAAGTTAGCACGTGTGCAAAACTGCTTGTACACACTGACTTGAAATTAAATCCTATTAAATAGGTTACATGGATTCACGCTTGCATACTAAATGCAGTGTAACTAGAAGACTACGTCCCTAAAATGCATACATATTCATCAATTAGGCATGTAATCGAGTTTGTTTTTATCTAATAGATGGGTAAGATAAAAGTAAATTGTATGTTTTAATCAAGGGTGAGACAATTATCTGGGCAGTTGCCTTTTGCATGTTGTCTCTGAGTTGCCCTTGGGGTGGTTTTTTGATGTTTAAATGAAAGGTGAGATAGCCTTACATTTTCATTTCCTGAGTTGAAAAAGTACGGGGAAAAATTATATATTTCACTTCATCTTAAGTAAATATCAAATATACTGTGTACTAATGAGTGTTCCAATCTTGTGTGCAGGAAAATGCACACTTTTTTGTTGCAGATATGATTATAGCATCACTAGAAAAAATGAAATGTAATATCCTCAGCCAACAGGCAGAGTCCTGGGGTGTGGAGGAAACAAGTGGATCAGATGGCAGCTATCACACTGATCTGGAGTTACCTTCTTACCCTGGAGTGAAGAAGTCTGATTCTTCTGTTGCCTCTTCAGACAGTGGTTATGAAGGCAAGTTACTTAGTCTACAATGCAACCTTGTCTGACAGCCTTTGCCATTTATTTTTGTGCAAGAAAATACTAAATTAATTTGGGCATTGCTTGGAACCAAATCCTCTGTTACCTTCTTTGAGTCTCTCAACAGAGCTGTGTTCCCTGAGAATCATTGTATCATAAGTGTTTTTCCTGTGGGTCAAATTCTTCCTTTTGAATGCTCACATCTGTGTTTTATTATATTTTTTTTCTCTTTTACATGAAAAAGAAAATGTAAGGTTGAAGGGCTACATGCCAAGCAGAACTCTCCATAGAGCATGCCTGTAGTTGGCTGGTCTTCTCTCTGCTTAAATCCTTTTTTGCAGGATTTGAAGCCTGGCTCTTTCCTTCTGTGCTTCTGCAGTATGCAGATCAGGCCACTGATTTGAGTGGAACTGCCCAGAGTATTCACATACAGTTTTGAGGCAAGATAATAAATGCTCCTGGCACTATAATGCTTGAGTCAGCACATGTATTTTTAAGTAGATTTTAGTTTCTTGAGTAATACGGATCCTAGGGAAGGAACTTAAGCCTGAAGTCTAAATGATATAACCCGTGGGGAAAAATGAATTGTGTGTTTGCATGTGAGAAGGGGAGAGACCACTGATAATATAAAAACTTTTGGTTTAGTCTCTAGAAGCTTCTTCCTAAGAAACTGAGGGACATGCTGTATGACAGACTCCCAAGAATGGGCTTTCTCTATGTGTGTATAAAAATAAATAAATAAAATTCCTCTGTAAATACAGGCTGTGTGCTAAACTTTTGTTAAGCGAATCAAAACATAAATACAATTGCAGCTAGTCTATAAATGCTGGAAAAGTTTGAGTGGTGTTGTCTTTGTTGTGGACAGGATGTGCTCTGCTGCCTGTCAGCTCCCCAGCGCATCTACCATCACATCATGAGGTTACCAGATTTCATTGCCACAGTGACTCAGAGGATGAGTATGTAATTATTGGTAAGACTTTAAAATTTTAACTGCAGAAACAGCTCTATTGTTCAGCTGAATCTATTGCATTGTTTGAAAAAATCTGTTGGCTTAGTAGATGTTGTTGCAGGAGAAATAACATGAGAAAATGGAAAAAGCAATGTATGCATGACTCTCTATTAGAACACATGCAGAAATACCAGAGTGGTGCAGGATTTTCTTTCTACAAAATAACACATTTGGTGGTTTGAAGGACTGAAATTATGCCTAAGGATTAAACCCAATGAATGTGGGTGAGCAAAGTGTGAAACTATAGCAGCATTGTTTGAGAGAATTTAGCACATGATCATTTCCTAATTAAAGAGGTTGATTAGGTTTTAGGCAGCCCTCCCTCTGTTTCAGGACTAGAGCAGACTGTCCCCTTATGGTCACCAGTGCCCTGCTTCTCTTCAGGACATCCTGAGGTTTTTTGGTTACCTTCTGGTTTTTACATACATAGAAATAGAAACCCTTGAAAGTAGCCTGAGCAACGTTTAACCTCTGTCTTTTTCCTGCCAACAAATGCTTTTTTTTATCGCTCCCTTTGGTTTTAGCGATTCGCTTATTTTTTCACCTCCTCTTTCCCTACTCTAAGAATGAAGAACTAGCTCCCAAAACTGCATTTCTCATAGCGAGGGTTATTTTGATGTGTGTGAATGGGGAAGCATTTGTCCTCACAACAATATGCGTGGCCAAAACTAATGCTACCAATGTGAACACCTCGTTTGCATAAGCTGTATTTTGTCTATATAAATGTAATGAAGTGTGTGTATGCTTTAATTCCATTCATCTCATCTGTTACTAACTTGTTTATAGCATTAGCTGGCATGTTTGTGATCAGTGTCTCCAAATATCTGTCAGCATTGGAAAAAATTTGTGCACTCTATTGGTTCTGTATATTATTATATATGTGTAGTGCCTTCTGGCTGGACCTGGCCTAGCAGGCGCTTAGTCTCTCGTTACCAATTCTCCTGCTGTTGGTGATGATACAATGCATAGCTGTTAGGGAGTACTCTTCATCAGTGGATGTCAGAGATCTGCAGAGGAGATAAGACTCCTTATGCCTGTTTTACAGCCAGGGCTGAGGCTATTTCCCACATCCAGCAAAGGTGTTGTAGAGATGAATGTCTTTGAAACTGACACTGTGGTAACTCAGAAGGTAGATTTAAAACAGTGCTGAGTAACAGAAGCTTTGTTTCTTAGATGGCTTGATAATATTTTCTCCTTTACCACAGAACTTGAAGACCTTGAAAATCTGTCTGTTGTCCCAGACGAAAGGTAATGCTGTGTATCTTTACTATAATAGCCCAGTGGCACTACGTTTTCTGCCGACCAGCTTTCTAGTGACTCTTCTGGCTGGGGCAGGGAAAGGCGTGGGAGTGGTAAATTTGGCCCTCCCAAGGAAGGGGAAGGAATGCTGCTTGACAGCAAATGTCTGTGGCACTTGTCTTAGAGCGTTTCTCTGGTCCTGGAGTCTTGCTGGAGGGTGATGGCTGTGGCTCTGTAAGAGCCTGGGTGTATCAAAGCAAGGGGATGGGAGAAAACTTTTCAGGGATGCAGAAGAGGCAGCGGAGCTGCTGATGACATGCTGCTATTTTTCACTGTCTGTATTGCTTAACTTTCAGATCATCTCTTGAACCAGGCAGCAATTCTGCTGAAGCAACAGCCCAGGAGTTGTGCAGAGCTTTCAGAAAACACTGGTTGCAGACAGACTCTGCAGTTCAACCGTCTGGTTGCCTGAGCTCATCTAAGCAGAGAGTGAGTCTGAGCTGAAAACAGCAGGCTCTTTATTCTGTTCCCCAAATAATCATTTTCTCACTGCAGCTGCTTCACTGTTAGCGAAAGGGGAAAGCTGCATTTAAAAAAAAAAAAGAAAATAAATACAGATGAGTACTTACAGTTTATTAGTTCACTTTATCTAAATTTTCAGAAAACTTCTTCTCTAGCAATTTTCAGCACACTTAAGATGTGCAGTTGTGAACAATCAGGATGTACTTTCTTCTGGGACTGATAGGAGGGAGTTTAACTGAGGGGAGACTACATGCAGGTGAAAACTGAACTTTAAAATCCTTGAGTATAAATGGAGATGTTTCATAGCATTTAATATATGTCCACCTGATGGGCTGTTCATCTTCATGAGTTTGTCTTTCCCAATAGTCTGTGCTGAAAGAAGAGATTCCAAGAGAGCTTGAGTCCAGTTTGAATCTGGCTGAAGAAATAAAGATCATATCCAAATTAAGAGGATCTTCTGGCTGGGCCCCGCCAAGATCGCAGCTTATATTTAATATTCACCCTTCAGTCAAGTAAGTCTAGGGGATCTGAGCATTGTTGTTTAGTACAGCATGGGGATTTGTCTAAAGCCTGCCGAGGTTGATGGAAGGAGCCTGGGTGATTTAACAGAACCTAAGGGTAGAGATAGCGCGCAGCAAAGGGTAGAGATAGCGCATGGCACAGCCTTCTGCAGTGTCTGTCACCAGCTTCACTAGAAAGCAGATGGCATCTTTTTCCCTCTGTTAGCATGTCCTGATTAACGTGGCACGTGCACTTTTACATGTGATAATACACATACTGTTCGGTGTTAACTGTGGCAGCGTGCTTAGCTGGACTCGTAAAAATTTCATTTTGTGAGACTACCTGTAGAACATTTGTAATAGTTTCCCCACCTCCCTGCTGATACTTCATGGGTAGTAGGTTTTCAGAAAGGGGGTAGAAAACAGGTTGTGTTTGGGGAAACTACTGTCTCACTCTGCATAAAGTGCTGTTACATGCACACAGTAGGCTAACTGGCTAATTCCCTGTGTTGTTGCAGGTCCAGTTGCTTTTTCAGTTGCATATGTAGATTTCCCCCTTCCTCTTGATATTGATGCCACCTTAAGAAATGGAAAAGAATTTAATTCTTGCAACAAGCCATATTTAGAAGCAGTGGTATATTCTCCACAGAATAGCTTAGAGACTCCCACTAAAATAATAATCTGCATCTCCTTCCAGAACCCCCTTCTTCATATGGAGGAGTAGAAGTCATCTCCTAATTTGGACATTTTCACTGTTGCCAGTGTAGCTCTCTTGCACTTTGGGAGAATGTTAACTAAACTGTGTTTTGGATGCTGAAAGGTGTAACTATTTGCCTCTGTATGCAGGAGAGATGCAGTGGTGGCTGCCCAAAACTTTACGTGTGTTGGTTGTGGAACCCCAATAGAAAGCAGTAAGTATTACCAAAAGGGAAAAAACCTAATAAACCCATTACTAGTAATCAGGCTATAATCTTCACCAACATATATATACCACAATTGTAAAATTATCTGAGCTAGAAGGAAAATCTCGTTGTTGGATGTGCCTGTAATAATAAAAACAGGCAGTGGGATCTTACCACTGCCTGGAATTTCTCATTGTGGACAGAATACAATACTTGACAGATGTCCTTCTCGTACACAGTAAAAATTCCTAACAACAAAACAGGAAAAGCTATTAAAAATCAAGCTTCCAGGCTGGAAAGTGCTGTTTTTACATCTTCCAATGGTTTCTTTCAATAATTCTTTCTCTATGCCAATTTACACATTTCCAACAGTCTCTTTTCAGAGACTTTATGGAAGCTTTATGCAAGCTTATGGAATGTGTGGTTCTGCTCTTTCGGGCTGTTTTTTTTTAAAACTTTTCTTTCTTTAAATCTTGATCACAGAATCCTGCTTCTGTTTTATTTGTGATACTTTGTGAGAACTGCTTGAAAGCATGATGGTTTACCAGTCTGGCAACCAGACTTTACCTAAGAAAGCTTTGAAGTGGGTCTGCTCACAAAAGAGCAGCATTTGTGATGGCCTGTAAAGTATCAACAATCTGTGATGGCACATTAAATCGAGCAAACCTGAGATGCTGAGATAGCTGGGAAAACCCCACAAACCTCTTTATATGAAAAAGTGTTGTACAAATGTGACTCCAAGATCAGATGGTCTTTCCATTTGGTGGAAGTATTTTGTTGTGTGTTTTATCTTGTGTGTCTCTTTTGCGGGTAAAGCAACAATGGTTTCTCTTAGACAAATATGGAACTGAGGAATGCTTTCTCTTCTAATGCAAAGTACAGACCTTGTGCATGTGTTCACCACAATAATAAAAGCAACTACTTAAAAAAACCAAACCAAAACAAAACACCCTTGCCCCTCACTCCAGTAGATCTGAGTTATTTAGACAGAACAAGCATATAGACAAGAGCTACATCCCATAAATATTCACAATTCCATTGCTATCTACCTGCAGAATATATCAGGAGACTCCGCTATTGTGACTACCTGGGGAAATACTTTTGTGACTGCTGCCACAGCTATGCCCAGTCTTCCATTCCTGCGCGAATACTGATGAAGTGGGACTTCAAAAAATACTACGTATGCAACTTCTCCAAACACCTTCTGGACAGCATATGGCAGCACCCAGTTTTCAATGTCTCATGTATTAACAAAGCCCTCTACACGAAAAGTAAAGAAATGGACAGGGTGAGGGTAAGTGTCATTTTTTTACTGGGAATTTGTGGATCTGAGAAGAACTCCTTAGGGCCGGCTGTCCTTTGCCATGTGTGTATGTGGGAAGGAGGGAGAGTTGGTTTCTCTGCACTTAGACTTGTCCCACCACTGCTTCTTGGACCTGCCTTCTCTCCCCTCAGATGAAGGAGGAGGATGGAGAAGTTTCCAACCTATGCCAGAGGTCTCATTTCCCCCCTTGTCTTTGGGAGGCGTTTCGTTATTGGTTTCCAGTTTTAGTTCATTGCGGGGAGCTGGGCTCCTGCAGTAAATATTTACCTCTGCTTGGAAATTGGCTGTTGGAAAGCTCCGGAAGTTTTGAATGACTCCTTAATTTTGTGGGCCGTTAGAGAAAACACCCTTGACTCATCTAGGGGCTGTACCTCCTACAGCTTGAGGAAGGGTGCTCTGCCGAAGATTACAAGTTGCCATGTGCTGCCTTCTTGGCTGAGGAGACACTTACCTATTCTTACACGGGTTTGGGTCTGGCATCTTGGTGTGCTGACATGGAGCCATTTATAGCATTAGGAATTGCTTCCCTTGTCAGTGAATAAAAGTAGCCTTTGCCTTTCTTGGCCTTTTGTGCATTAGAAAATCCATTTTTTTAATTCCGTGCTGAGTGTGAAGTTCCTATTTTTAGGTGTGGCTTGATGTGCTGACAAGGGTTGCTGACTCAAATAGTGGTGTTCCTCACTTACGAATATATAAATGCAATTGCTTTTCATTTAAAAATTGTTTTGTTTTTTCCCTTCATCTTTTAGGAGGCACAAGAACAGCTTTTTCATTTAAAAAAGCTTTTGAAAACCTGCAGGTTTGGTGAAAGGTATGGTCCATGATCATGCATGAAAAACAGCTTATTAAAATGTACCGAAGGTGCTTATAGAGCCTTCGTCTCTAGAGACGTTTGAGTGCAGTTTTAAATGAGTTAATGTGATCATTAGAGAAAATTCTGATAACAAAAATTCTTTCTGTTGCACTGCAGATGTTGAGTGAAGAACAGGTTTTATACGGTAGCTTTCTGTTTCTTGTAACATACTTAAACATTTGGTTTCAAATGTTAAATGACTTTTCTTAGGTGTATATTTTTTCCTACTCTGTCTCTCTTAGGTTCTCACTCATTCTTAAAAGGTCAAAGATACTTATGTATTTCTGAGATTATTTGTCTTAAAAAAAAAAAAAGTGTTCCTTGAGGGTTTAAAGATTTCTTCCAGAAATCTGTCATAATGCTCAATTCAGTTTATTTCATAAACATATTCAGATGAAAGTAGTAACCAAAAGTGATAAATATCAAAGCGTGACTTTGCTTGTTGCTGCAAATTAAAGCTTTTTGGTATTACCTTCCCAAACTATGGGCATAACTAACAGGTAGACATGTGAATGATCAACCCTTCACTGCAGAATTGCTGACCTTTTTAAAAACAGACATAAGCAAAATAAGCTTTAAAAGTAGGTTCTGTTCCCTCTCTGATACGGACCTCCTTTATGCCTCAATTATGGGTTCACCAAAATTAAATAGAAACTTACTTTAATGTCTCTCTTCTGGACAACCACCTGTGATTCCATTATAGAAACAAGCATTAGGATCCTCACTGTGCCTTCTACATTGGTGATATTTTAAAAGTGATAGCTGTATTTTCAGTGTTCACCCGCTCAGTACAAGCATAGTTTCATCCAACAGTGATCTATGCAGGATAAAAACCCTCAAAGTTGTCTTTGCAAAAAAAAAAAAGTAAATAACCCTAGTTTATTGCGTTGGATCCTATATGGGATTTTACCTACTGTTCCTGAGGTAG
The DNA here is from genome assembly GCA_013401315.1 of Balaeniceps rex. Lineage (NCBI taxonomy): Eukaryota > Metazoa > Chordata > Aves > Pelecaniformes > Balaenicipitidae > Balaeniceps > Balaeniceps rex. The sequence continues at coordinate 63,970 of VYZW01051789.1, forward strand.
GAGAGACCCCTTAACACAATAGTTAAGAATTGCTGGGATAACTGCACATGGCAGCTCCAATGCCCGAGGAATGCAAATTTAAAGCAGACATTTTACTCTAAATCCCAAACCCTCCAGTTTTTGTTGATATGATCTCATGTTGGGAGGGGAGGTAGGATTTAGCATGAACTTGCCTTGTATGATCCCTGGGTGACTAGAGAAGTGAAAGAGGCTTATTCTTCAAGTATACTTGAAAAATCACTTTTTGTAACTTAATTTGGGTTTTCTTTCTCTTTGCAGTGTACTGAAAGAATTTGAACAGGTCCCCAGCCATCTGACAGAGGAGCTGCATCTCTTCTCCCTGGATGATCTGGTGAAGATCAAACGAGGGCAGTTACTGCCCCTTCTTAAAGATATTCTGAAGAGCTCCACCTCCCATGTGGATGGTTGTGAGGTAAGGAAAAGCCAGGGCTCTTGGTGTCCTTGCAGCTGCTAGTGTGAGGAATATCCCTGCTGACATTCCCAAATAATTTTTTCTTAGATTAAAAGTAAATCAGCTCTTTTGCTGTCCTTGTAGCTCTGTCAAGCGAAGGGGTTTATCTGTGAATTCTGTCAGAGCGCAGATCTGCTCTTTCCATATCAGATTGCCAAATGCAAAAGATGCACAGGTATGTTCCAGACCAAACATTTTTCTTTCTTCCTTGGGGCAATGTTGGTGTGTAAAACTGTTCAGAGTTACTTTACGAAAACATTGAGAACTTGCTTCACTGAAAGCATGTGTATTTGAAAACATGCATGTGTATTTGAAAACCATGGATAGCATGTATCTTTGAAAACCAGCCTATGGCAGCTGTTTTGCATCAGTGAATTCAGAGAGCAAAACCATGGACTTGCCTGAACATAATTCTGCTTCAGGGGGAAGCTATTTTTTGGGTCTATGCATGAGAGAGAGCCTGGGACAGTGCTATACTGCTGCTATATCAGATTTTGCCGACATTTGTTGTAAATCCTGCAAATCTTACCAAAATGTTTAGTCATAGTTATTACAGTGGTTGTTGTTGTCCCAGCCTCGCACTGCTTCTGTTTACTTTTACACTTGGGTGAACTAGATAGAACATCCTTCAAGGAACACAGCTATTGATTCATTTTTTAATTTGCTTTTTTTCCTGAATGTTAAACTGCTTGTATGTGTAAACAGAGTGCAAAACATGCTTCCACAAAGCATGCTTCAAGTCTGGAGGCTGCCCCAAATGTCTGCGGATCGCAGCTCGGAGGACGCTTTCAGAAACTCCATCACTGGTGCCTCCATGAAACTGGATTCCTCTGACTGCTGATTTCAGAAGATGCTCAAAGCCAAATCTTCAGGTGCCTGATTAAGAATTAAATAATGTTGTTTTAGACATTACTATTTTTAATGTGTGTCTCCTTTATAGGGGGTTACAAAAAAAAAAGGAGAAAAAAAGGAAAAGAAAAAAAAAAAGAAAAAGAAGACTTTAATATCATCATTGAAAACTCACCCTAAAGGAGTTTCATCTTAAGTGGTGACAGAAAGACTGGATGTTAATTTGGGTGTTAATTCTGTGAGCAGCCTTTTGTTGCTATGTTTTGTCCTTGTATGTAAGATTTTTAATATTATATTTTTCCATATAAAAATTATTATTCTCTGTAATTCTGCAAATAATGTATAGATAGTAAATGAGTGTTGGAAATCCTTACCTGTGTCGGATTTTGGAAATAGGAAAAAGTGGTAAAGTATAAAATCATTCTCTCAAAAGCTTTGCAATAGAAAAAGCTTGTCTGCAAGCTTGCAGACGGATGCTGATCTGAAATTCTGTTCTGGCAAATGCTTAATGTGAACCAGTGGATTTTAAGTTTCTTTTAAACAGATGTGTGCAACAGCTTGTGGTGGGTTGACCTTGGCCTGCTCCTAGATGCCCACCCAGCTGCTTACTCACTCCCCCTCCTGAACAGGGCAGGGGGAGAAAATAAGAAGGAAGAGCTCATAGGTTGAGATAAAGACAGGGAGATCGCTTTCCATCTACTGTCACAGGCAAAACAGATTCAAATTGGGGAAAATTAAATTTATTGCCAATTAGAAATTGAGTAGGGGGGTGAGAAACAAAGACAAAAACTAAAGAAACAGCTTCCCCCTACCTTGCCCACCCTTTTTCCCAGGCTGAACTTCACTTCTTCATTCCCAACTGTACCATCTCCCCTGCCCCAAGTGGTGTGGAGGGATCGGGAATGGGGGTTGCGCTCAGTCCAAAACAGTTCCTCTCTGCTGCTCCTTCCTGCTCACGCTGTTCCCCTACTCCAGTGTGGGCCCTTCCTATGGGCTGCAGTCCTTCAGGATAAACCTGGTCCTGCATGGGCTCTCCAGGAGATGTAGTTCCTTCAGGAAATATCCATGTTCTCCAGTGGGGTCCTTTCCACGGGCTGCAGGGGAGTCTCTGCTCTGGTGCCTGGAGTACTTCTTCCCCCTCCTTCTTCACTGATGTTGGTGTTTGTACTGCTGTTCCCCCCCACCACTTATGTAGTGTTTTGCCCTTTCTTAAATACATTTTCTCAGAGGTACCACCATCTTGGCTGAGGTGCTCAGCTGTATCCTGCGGTGGGTCCATTGGAGCTGTCTGGAAGCAGTGTCGGCGTGGGGCAGTCCCAGCCTTTTCACACAGAGGCCACCCTGCAGCCCGCCACTGCCAACACCTTGCCACCTACACCCAGTACACTGCTCTAGAAGTTTCTTTCCAGAGCACTTAGAAATGTGAGGAGAGGCGGTGAGCGAGCAGGAGAGATGCTGCTGTTTAAATCCACCCTTATGCTTGCAGACTGAGTCCTTGCCTAAAGGTGAAGTGCTGGAAGTTGAAAGCAGCTTTCTTCCCCAGCCTGGTTGGTTACTTCTCATGAAACTGGCTGAGGAAGCAGCCCCTGCCTTCAGAAACCCAGAGCAGCTGCTTGAACCTGTAAAACCATTTTGCTGTTTGTGCCACTTATGAAGTACCAATAAACAGAGAAACCCCAGAATTTGAAAGCCCATACCAAAGTTCTGATCTCTCCAATGGGGTTCTCTTAATATTTTAATTTGTTGTTCTCATTTTGTGCTTTGTTCTTCCTCTCCTCACCTGCTAGCTCCAGCTTTTAGCAAGGAAAAGGACAGCTGTCTGTTACGAGGGTCTGTGTAAGTTCACTTCTGTGCTAATGCTCACAGTACTAGTAAGCTCACTAACTCTTCCACTTAGCTCTTTTTTTCTGTGGCCAAAACCAGCTTACCTACTTACTGCTCAGAAGCAAGATTAACATCTCTTACTCAAGATCACCAAATGGATACTGACATAGGGTAAGACGTGGTGAGAAAGAGCCTGCTTATGCAGCTGACTGTATTTAATGTTATGCAAGAGTAAATTCTCATTGAAGTTGGGTGCACGACTAACTGAATCACGTGAAGGGCCTTGCTGTAGGGATTTTCTGCTTACGAAGGAGCTCACTTGAATAATCCTTCTGTGGGATAACGTGCAGGGCAACTGAATACATCTTTTTCATTATTCATGAATTTAGAAGAGCTGATCTGGTTTCTGGCTGTGCTTTTCACAAATGTTCAAGTCTCACTAAACAGGAGGGGGAGCGTCAGAGAGCGAGTTTCATGCATCAACTTTTGATACTTTACATCCGCTCAGTTCAGTCCAGGTCTCCACAGAGCCCATACAGCTTATCCTGACTAATTATTGCTACGTACCACAACGTACAGCAGGAGAAGATCCTCAATGAGTTTGAGTAGCTGGTGGAAAAGCGGAAGACCCAAGAGGATCAGCATGCCTATAATCCAAGTAAAACTAGTTAAAATGTTCTGCTGCTGAAGCTAAAGTAAGAAGGACCAAGTTGTGAGGTGCCAACAGGTTGGTCACAGGTTGGAAGGAATAAGAGGTGGCTATTTCCTGCTTTTGCAGGGATGGTGCTCTTGACTTAGGTCTGGAGGAGGTCGTACCAAAACCACATTCTTGTGTGCTGGTATCAGCATAAGATACCACAGGAACATGCTGAGGCCGTTCACCTGAACCTCTTCTCTGGTGAGAAGCAAGGTATGGGTGACTAGACCTGTAGCCACAAGGTGTTCTCAGTGTTGCTGAGGTGAGAGTTTCTTCTTATCAGCTGCTATCCTGGGATAGCATAAAGCAACCACGATAAAACTGAAAGCATGCGCTGTATCTTTCTGTATTTGGTGATAAAGTGGCTTGGACAGGAAGGGATGACTTCCATGCTACAAACCCTCTAGGTGTTTGTAGGGTGTAGCCATGTTCTTTGAATCAAGTTTTGAGACTCATTAAGCTTACTAGATCAATACTATGTTCTTACCAAGGATATCTCTATGGATAAGTACTGAGTTTGATCATTTCTGACCAGATGATGAGGCAGATCCAAGATAAGAACTTTTTAAGAAACAAGCTATATGGCTACAGTGAACTTCTTTGCAGGAAGTAAAATCCTACATCTGGAAGCTCTGAAGTCTTTGAGAGGAGAAGACATAGAAGGGTTAGGCTATCTTACCAAGGAGTTAGGCCAGTTCAAAATAAGCTGCCTGCTAGCTAGAAAGCTGAACATGTTTCAGAGAGGACAGTGACAAGAGACATCACTCTTCAGCTAGGGAAAGAAAAGGAGTTGTCGCACCTTTCTGTTTGCCTGAGCAATGAGGACCAATGCTTGTTCTTAACAGTGGGTTTCCATGATGCCATGTGGATGCAACAGAGGCACCTCTGAGGACCCTACTGGAGGAGCGCTCTCAGGGACATAAGAGGCAGAGAAACCTATTCCTAGTTAACTGCTTGCATCACTCCACAGGCAGAATTTAGGTCAAGACAGTTTTATTAGTAATTTAGATAGGAACAGGTTTTCAAAGGAATGCGATACCAATATCTCACTCTTGCCACTAAAAATTTTACCCGCTTTTCCACTAGTTATTTCTTTATACTGATTTGTTGTATTTTTCCTCGTAGTTTCAGTTGTGAGTTGTCTGGAGGTGGAATTGCGTGCCTAAGACTTTGTACAGTGTGTTGCAGCCAGGATCTTTGATGATACATCATACAGCTGTTACTGTAAATAATAGAATAATACTAATTGCCAGGCGTAGCATGGACTCAGAAATACAGGCCTTGTTGCAACTGTAAGCAAGTATGTCAAGTAATTAAGTAGTTTTATGGGCCCATATAATTCCAGGGATGTCTGTCACACCCATTCACTTTAAGAGAAGAAAATATCTGTGTGTTTTGTGAGAAATGGTATTTTGTCTGATTTTGCACACAGAGTACACAAACTCCTTCAGCAGAAGTCTTTCACCTCTTCATGGGCCTATTTTCATGTTTTATGTTTTCATGTTTTTAATTTTTTTAAAGGAAATTTACCACTATTTCCCCACATTTGTTCTGTGACTGCTGCTTGATATAGTTTTCTTTTAGGCCAGCAATCTGAATACTCTGAAAAACACCTGAAGTCTTCTCTCTAAGATACCAGTTGTACTTCACGTGGTTCAGCATTGACATAATCATTGATATCCTTTAGAGTATTTGCCCTCCCTCGCAATTCTGAACAAAGCTACAAGACCCTTTCATTTTGTACGTGTAAGAGCCATGTTTGATCACGTTGTCTTTTGAAGACTGCAAAACCAGGAGGTCATTAAGGGAAATCCAATCAGTAAAAGAGGGTATGAGAGGTAGGGAATAGGTTTACGAGAAAGGCTTGGGTAGCTTTAGTGGAGGGTGGAGAGAGCTGAGCAAGACTGGCAGCAGTTAAAGAAGCTCTGCACCAAATAAATCATCCATCCTGTCTACAAAGGATGATGATATTTTACATTTAACTAGATTAAAAATAAAAATGGAGGTTAAATCTGTTATCAGTAGATTAAACTTGCCCAGGATTGGTCTCCGGTACTGAGGGTAGATGGTGCAATATGGGCCAAGCTCAAATACTCCATGCTTTTGTTCACCGTGGGGTTGCCACATCTGACGTGCCTGTTGTGAATGGCGCCGTGTCCGTGCTAACTCCTGATCTGTATTTGCTGTCATGGGCCAGAATTGTGCCACGTTTAGTCTTAACAGTTCGCCAGTGTAGACATCCATGATTTAATTAGAAAACACTTCTGTGGCTCTCATTAGTTTGTGTAGCCACTTGTATGCTCAGGAAAGTTTACAGCTTGGTAGCTGCCAATTGCTCACCTTCCACAAAATGATAGAATCTCCCTAAATTTATTTCCCCCCCACCAAATTGCTGAAGGTTTGTTATTTTGGGGTTTCTGACGGAGCATGTCTTAAGGCAGAAGAAAAAGGAAGTTTATTTTTTCTTTCTCCCCACTCTACACTTCTCTCCCCCTGATTTCCCCTCAGTATATCATTTAGTGTTCATTTATTTGTAACCAAACCAAACCCAGTGCCAACCTAGTAACAACTGCTCCAGGGGTGGGGCTGGACAGCAGGGGGATTTGGGGGCCAAATAAGTTCCCTGAGTGTGGTGATAAAAAGAAATTATATAATCAAGTACTTTTGCTATTCCATAACCTAAGGATGACAGTGAGGAAGATATTAGCCAAAAAAGGGGAAGCAAATTCATTGAGGTGTTGTCAGCCTGAAGAAAAGAAAAAGTGCTGTAGAGCAGCACAGACAAGTCCTTGGAAAGACCTGTCTTCTGCCTTAGGAGACAACGCCAAGAAGCATCCCCTGGAAGATATCACAGTGCCTTGCATAAAGCAGAAGGAATGCGGTGTTGTGGCCACTTCAAAGTCAGTCAGTGACTCTGCTGAAATGCTGCTATTGCGCATCAAGGAGCGTGGTGTGGGAAAGGAGAATTTATTTGCCTCACCTGGAACTGGGAGCCATTTCACTGTGCTCTCATCTCGGTCCAACAGTTACTGTAAATCAAGTTCCCGCTCCCTGGGTTCTCAGAAGGTGAAACTAAATCAAGGCGGAAATGGTTTTACTGGAATAGGGTATGTTTTCAGGCCTCCTACACATTTCATGGATGAGACAAAAGACTGTGAGTAGTCATTTATGTGCTAACACAGCACAGAGGATATATTCATGCTTCTGTTTCCTAACCTAACTCAGACCCTAGTAACATCTGGCTGCAATAGCAATGTTCCTCACAGGAAAACACCGTGGCACAGCATTTTCCCGTGCCAGCACAGCGCTAACATGGCCAGCATGTCATGCTGTGTCAGGCAAAAAAAAAGTTTGCGGGTCTATGACTGAAGCAGAACCCCAGGGCTACTTAGAAGTGTAACAAAAGACTGAGAAGTCACTGAAGTAGGAAAATATGATGATGCGACGAGCAATTGGAGAAAAGTGTTTGCATCGTTTTGTCGATAGCAAAATGCAGTCGAGCTGAGGCTGAAACAGCCCTGAGGAAGTTGATGGTACAGGCAGAAGCATACCCCAGGTCTAGACCAGCATCCCGAGCAGAGGAGCATCTTTCTTCTCTAACCTTGAGAGACACAACAGTGATGGAAACAGACTTTCTCAGGAAGGGGGAAATGCACAGAGAAAGGTGAAGAAAAACTGTTCCCCATAGTGAAGAAAAATTTTATTCTCTTAATGTTTCATCAATTTATTACTCAGCATGTTAACAGCACCACTCATCAACCTTTCCTCTCAGAGTCTGCTTAACGTGGAGGATCTGGTTGCCCCAGACTCCCCTCTAAATGCCTTCGAAGACACCTAGCTCGCTCTCCTTGTTGAATAGCACTGCCTTCGCTGTAGTAGGGCTCCTTCAGTAGGTCCCAGCAGTCAGGCACAAGTACCAGAGTTAGACAGGCTGGAACCCCCCTGACGCCAATCCCCAGGATTTCTGTATTTGACAGACTGATGGGAAAGCAGAAATAACTACCACCATATCCTACACACTTCCTATTTCAAAACTGCTTTCTGGCTAGTTAACACACGCGCTTCCCCTTTTGCAGAGCAAATGTGCACAACTCCTGCTCTAGCAGGTGCTGGCTGGAGATGGCCATGACACTTCCCCAAGTCAACCTTCCAGTTGCCCCTGCCAGGAGCTGGGAAAATCCACAAACAGCCCATCTACTGGTTCTGGATCTGCCCTCTGATGCTGGGTCCAGGGCCTGTCTGCATGATGGTTGTGTCCCAGCACTGTGCTGAGTGCTCACCAAAGGAATATGATGACCTTACTCTCATATTTTCCAGCAATTTCCTCACTTTTTTGTCTTCCCAGATCTCCTTTCCATGGGGAAACTCTTCAGGCCATCCTACCCCATCCTTTCCTCTCCAAGTTCCTGTGGACACATCATTCACTCCTACCTCTCCAAGGGTTCCTAGCTTCCACAACCACACCTTTTCCCTCTAGCATTTCCTCCCCTCTTCTTCTAGCATCTGCCACCAGCATTTGTCCAGAGCCTTCAGCATTCCTTCCTTCACACCTTACCTGCCAAGAAGGTGTACCTTGGTGCCTGTAGCTTATCGCCTCCAGCCACTGTCTCTCCTGGGCACTCATCTCAGGCCCAAGTACTCCCCTGCTCTCTATCCCTGTTCATCTTCCAGAGGAGCAACCCGAAGAACTCTAATTTTCCAGCGCATATCACATGAATTAGCCTTTGACTATTACTAAGAGACTTCACTTTCTCCATGACTGAAGTCCCCACCGCTCTCTGCCAGGTAGCTTTTCACCACTCATCCTTTCTTCCAACTTGACCTGCCAGTGAAGCCTGAAACACCTTTCAACAACTTAACTATGACTCTCTTTCCCGTTGACCCTTGTTCACCTACATAACTTCCCAGTCCAAGGAATTCAGAATTCCAGTCAAGCTTACAGGAAAAAAACTCTTTCTGATGGTGTAAGACTGAGCTAGCTCACACTTCTGCTTCCCACATCCTATTGAGGACAGAACACAAGCACGTGCTTTTTTCTCAGAAAAAGGAATTAATTGTAAATCCTCAGATTTTATAATCCAGGAAGTCACACCTGCTCTAGGTTGAGAAATGCCATTTACCATGTGTCATGAAAAAATGACACTTCTTTGTCTTCAAAGGTGGGCTGTGACCACACATGCTGTAGTATCTGACTGTCCTTAGGGTGCTATTTGCCAAGTCAACAAGTCCATAGTGCTTCCAGTCTTTTATGTGCACTGGGTTTTACCAGGAAAACAAATGCTGAAACCATGCCAGTGCCTAAGGGCAGATTTCTCGGACAAAACCTATCATCCAAATTTGACAGCATATGGCATAAAACTTACCTGCTGGTCCTGCCACTCTGCTGTGTCATAGATTATTTCAACGGGGGGCAGATGGTATTTACTGTTAGCCACTAACTCATCCTGACTGACCAAGGATGTTGTACAAAACCCTGTCTAATGAATAGACAACTTGTGGCTACACAGGACTCTCCAGAGTTCTGCCTGAGTCAGCGGAAGGAGGAACAAGAGGAAAGTTGCTGACACTGACTCATTTCTCTTTCTACCCCAGTGAAATAAAAGCTGACCCAGGAATTTCCTGCTTTTTGCAAAAAAATCTTTGTCCCCTCCCTTCTCTCTGCTAAGCAGGCATCAGAATTGGGGGGGTGGGGGTGGTGGTGATCCCTGCATTTGCACTATGACATGCAGTGCTACAGCATTTGGCACCTGAGAGTCACAGAGTAAGAAAGAAGTCCCAGGGTCGCACCGAGGCTGAGTGGTGAGGGTGCCAGGGTGCCACTCAAGCAAGAGGCTCTGGCATGACATATGACCCACCATGGCTGGTTCATGCACTGGGGCTGCAGGAAATTGTGAAATTTATATATAAGCTTGAGCTTCTAGTTATGTGTGGTGGTTGTAAGCTGCCTGTAGAAACCCCAGGTGGCCAGTCTAATGGTATTTAATGGTCAGCTATGTGCCTGCACAAGTAGGTATGTTGTCATGCCTGGTCCTGGGCTTCTCAGCCACAGGCAACTGAACACTGAAAAATAAGACATCACTTAAATTTTGCCATGTGCACTGCCCGAGGACTTTGCCCTAAGCCAAGATGAGGGGCAAGAAAGGAATAAAGAGGGTTGTGTTTCACATGTTGATCAAAAAGATGTGCCTTGACCTCCAAAGGCATTTGACACAGTTCACAGGTAGGAAGACCGAGGAGAGCAGTGACTTGTATCTGTTCACCATCTCCCTTCTCCCCAGCCTCAATCAATAAAGCAGAAACCAATTTTTCTCTCATTGTGAGAGGTGTGAGAAGCTTGCTCAGCTGGACTCCAAGAGACAGCTCAGTGTAGCTGGCACAGGAGATGGGGCTGTTGCGGGCAACAGGAATAGCCGAGAAATTATCTAAATGTGCTGAGATCAGTGAGAGGACAAAACAAGGAGCAGGTAAGAGTGAAAAGCAAAAGCTCGGAACAGCAGGAGCAAGTCTTTTGGGAGTTTTGTAAATCTGATGGGGCAACAGTATGGTGCTGTTAAGCACAGATCGTTGCAGTTTTTCCTGTTGTAAGCTTCGCTTCACTGCCCCTGCGCACACTTTCCTGCGCTTGCCTAACGCACAACTGGGCTGCGGCAAGTGGTTGCTTCCTGGGAGGAGGACACGCTCCAGAACGGACCAGGCAACTGCGCCGCACGCTCCAGCTGCTCCAACTCCCAGCCCTGTGTGTTGGCCTAGAAACTTGTCTGTGTTTTAGAGGTACAGAATGCCACGGGTGTAGCCACACAACCAAGGAACGCAGTACACAGTCCTCAATCATTGGATTTTCCTCCAGAAGCAATGGGAGAGGACATGACTGTCAGTTATCATCTGCGGCCCAAATCCTCCCCACTGGCTGTGCAAAATCAGTGCATGGGTGTACGTCGCTCACAGCTACCTAATCCTCTGCATGCAAAGGGAAGAACTCTCAGAGTGTCTCGCTACACCATCCGTATTACCTGCACCCTTACACCGCCTTCCAGCTGACTGGAGCAATGAATTGAGAAAGGACTTGCAATAAAAAGGTTCCTTCCCCTCTAACCCTGCCTGCCGGTACAGGTATGTCCACACACACCTCCTTGTACACACATGCACATGCACATACACACATGCATGCATGTTTAAAGGAGTAGGGCCCAATGCAAAAGCATCGAGAAATGCCAAGTTTAACTTTGGCTGAATTACAACCTCTTGTCTCCAAATCGGGCCACATCTGAGAAACAGCAATGCTGTGTATTGATCACCCAGTAATAAGCCACTGATGTGCTATCTAAACATGATGTAAAAGTCAGAGTTATATTTTTAATGATCTTTTGATAAAACAAGGTAATGATTTTTTTCTTCTAACCTCACCAAAGCTTTGTCCTCTGCCTCCAGGGTACGCAATTTCAAAATCCCAAGTTAGTGGGAAGATCAAACTGAGGACCCCAGCACAAGCTGGCTGTAATTGTAAGCTTTTCCAGTCCTCTGAGGAACCGTGTAAGCATGAGCTCTGTATGTACACCGTCACATGTAAAATATGATGCCTATGCTCCAGCATGTGGGTCAGATGCCTTAAGTTACACTGCAATAAATACTGCTAGTAAAATGTTCAAGTATAGTTTTAGGGGGTGGATCTCCTCTAACACTAGCTTTCCATTTAAAGGTGTGTTTGGAAGTGTCCTGGGTGAGGAGGAAGGCAAATGAGGCTTGAAGACTTTCACAGAGATGAGAGAAGCATTAGTGTTGAACTGAAAAGCTGTGTGTTCCCAAGCAGCAGCTTTGTTCACGTTTGAATGGTTTGATTGTAATTTTCATTTCACTCCGTCAGAGAAACTTCAGAAGGTGACTTGCTCCGTATGCCTTGCTCTGCAGGGTAAGAGACACTGTAAGCAATTCAAACAGGTTAAACCTCGATCATGTCACTACCTCGTCACACCGTGCTATATGTATAAAATAAATAAACCAACCCAGTTTCACAAAGCATTAAAACTTCACGGAAAAAGTACCACTAGAGGGGGCTGGTTGTACATAACTCAATTTCGATTTCTGCACTGCAGCGTAAGGTACAGTGACCGCTGTCTTGGTGCCTCAATACCACTGCAGGTATGCAGCCGATGCAGCCCTAATGGACACCGCCAGCCTGTGCAAACACTCCTCAGTGTAGCTGTAGCCACACAGACTGCAAAACCTGCCCAGAACTAGGGACAGAACCCAGAGTGCTAACCTCGGCAATAGGATAGAATAGAATACAAGAGAATAGAATACAATCATTAAGGTTGGAAAAGACCTCTAAGATCATCTAGTCCAGCCGTCAACCCAACACCACCATGCCTACTAAACCATGTCCCAAAGTGCCACGTCTACACGTTTTTTGAATACCTCCAGGGATGGGGACTCCACCACCTCTCTGGGCAGCCTGTTCCAATGCCTGACCACTCTTTCAGTAAAGAAATTTTTCCTGATATCCAATCTAAACCTTCCCTGACGCAACTTGAGGCCATTTCCTCTCATCCTGTCGCTAGTTACTTGGGAGAAGAGACCAACACCCACCTCAGGTAGTGGTAGAGAGCGATAAGGTCTCCCCTGAGCCTCCTTTTCTCCAGGCTAAACAACCCCAGTTCCCTCAGCCGCACCTCGTAAGACTTGTTCTCCAGACCCTTCACCAGCTTTATTGCCCTTTTCTGGACACACTCCAGCACCTCAGTGTCTTTCTTGTAGTGAGGGGCCCAGTATTCATGGTGCGGTCTCACCAGTGCCGAGTACAGGGGCACGATCACTTCCCTACTCCTGCTGACCACACTATTCCTGATACAAGCCAGGATGCTGTTGGCCGCCTTGGCCACCTGTGCACACTGCTGGCTCATGTTCAGCCAGCTGTCAACCAACACCCCCAGGTCCTTTTCCACCGGGCAGCTTTCCAGCCACTCTTCCCCAAGCCTGTAGCATTGCATGGGGTTGTTGGATCAAAGTACAGGACCCAGCACTTCACCTTGTTAAACCTCATACAATTGGCCTCGGCCCATCAATTCAGCCTGTCCAGATCCTTCTGCAGAGCCTTCCTAGCCTTGACCAGATCGACACTCCCAGCCAATTTGGTGTCATCTGCAAACTTACTGTGTTTGTGCGGCTCTCTACTCCAAAGGTGCATCTGCAGAGGCACCCCAAGCTGGAGACGAGCAAACATTCATCCTGGGGAAGCAATGCCCCACACAGCAGCAGTTCTAGTGTCTGCAGAACACAGCTGCACCATGTGTTTGCTTCAAGTTCTGGCTCCTCATTCTCACATCTCCAAGCTTGCCCACCTCTATGCCTATATTCCCTTAACTCCTCTTACTATTCACATTTTGTGAAAGACACGTTGAGTGCCAACTCTCTCTGCTGCTGCCAAGTTAGCAATGCAGAGTACAGCCTTCTGCCCCTGGAGCCTGGCGGGGAGGCTGTGTGTGTCTGATCCAGAAATCTTGAATGCATTTGGAGCTCTTTCAGTCTGGAGACACTTTCTATTAATTAGTCCTGGGAAGCTTTACAGCCATTCCTAAAATAATGGAAGAAATTGCTTAAAGATATCCCTAGAGCAGCTGAATGTTAGCGAATGTTCTTTCTTTGGAAAACACAGGACGACTGTTCCTTAAAGGCATATCTCTTCAGGCAGGAACAGACGCATACCACCTCCTCCATGCTAGCCTGGCACAGCCCAGCTCTCACTTGGAAGCCAGAGAGTGAAGCAGTGCTGCACTTGAGATGATGATGATGATGATAATAATAATAATAATAATAATATCAATTTGCATGGAAGACAATGTAACTGCAGCTCACAGCCAACTCCAAGCCCAGAGCACAGGGGGTCATACGTGTTTGTCTGTGCCTGCATCCCCCCTTGCAGAAGCACCTACTGTATTCTGCAGTGCCGGAGTTCATTTTCCTCACCGTGAGCAGCCAGGAACAGGTGAGAGAAAGCCAAAGGCTGCTGGTAAGATTACTGGGGATCATGCTAGTTCCTGGATTTGGTGATGCTTTAAAATAATTTTGAATTTCAGCCATGGGCTCTTCAGCGTGCACAAATTCTCTGGACTACATCAGTCCCAAACAACTTTAAAGAAAACTAAAAATCTCCCTTCCTTCTGTACCATGGAGGTTTTCCCTTCCTGCTCCTCTCAAAATCATGGGGTGGTTGTTCAGACCACCTGCTCTACGGTAAGCCTTGGAACTGCTGTGGCGTCTAAATCAATTTTCTACTCTGTATGTGAAGGTTTAACATTTAGCAAATGGCTATCTTCATGCAAGTGACATATTTCCCTGTTTTCTGTGTTTGAATAATGCTTATTATCATTTGCATAAATTCCTTCAGCTCTTCTCTCTTCACTGTAATGCCCATGAGTTCTACTAAACCTCTGAATTCCCTCTTTCAGTTCTCTTTCTGCTGCATCCATTTCTGCTTCTGCATTTAAATTTCTCTAACTTCGCTCCCAGTCCACACTCTGCCTATCCCCATTTCTGGCAGCCTGTAGCTGGGTACTTGCACTGAGAGAATATGCAGCTGAATTAACTGACTCCAGTGAAAATCCCAGCAGAGACAAAGCAGTTTGAGGTTTTTTACTATAATTAGTATAGCAAGTGGAGAAAAATTCACAGTTACTTTCAGCCTTCAGCTCCACAGAAACCAGATTTCAGGTGTGTTGAGCTAACAGTGAAGCCCAGCTGCATGCTTGCTTCGGCCTTTGTCCACAGACACCTAAATTCTCCTTGCAGCTCCCCGAGACACTTGAAGACTCATTGCTGCACGCACTTGCATGGGTTACCATTCTGTGGGAACCACACAAAGACAACACTGAGTTCACATGAAATTGCTGAGGAAGAGGGGAGAAGGGAAACTGTGTCTGCACAACCATGCAGAGGTTGGAGCACTTACCCGGAGGTGAAAAGCATTCCTTTTTTGGCTGAGGTGGTTTCATCTCCTTGTAACCATATCACAGCAGAGCTCACCAGCCACAAGTCAATAGGAATAAAGTGACGTGTGGTAGTAAGCGTAAGGGGTGATGGGGAGGGAAAGGGGGACTACTACAGCTACATCGCTGTCATCAGGCATGCAAGATTCATGGGGCCAGAGCAAGAAGTCAGCAGAAGGCGCCTGCCTTTGTGGATCAGTGCTCATACGAGCAGGAGGCCTGTGCGTTGGGCCCTGCCCTTGATGTTACTGATGCAATTTATCCAGCAATTATTTTGGGACAAATTCTGTGTTCTCATCACTGGTGCAGAGGTGTCCATCTGTCCATAGGAGTGCTTAGGTACAAAGAACGCCTGTGTCATCAGTTTTTCATCTCTCTCAGCATTTCCCTCTTCTGTCTCTGTGTCCCAACTGCCTTTATAGTGTTGTGTACACAACTTCCATGAAACGCCATTACCAGTCTTTCCAACCTCAAGTCACACAATATTGAACGGCTTATAAGACACACAATAAATCCAAGGCACTTCCAGCTGAAGACTGTGAAAACACCAGGTTTTGCGCAAGTCCCATGGGGCCATACCAGGAAGGGAAGGCAACAGTCCCTTTCCCCTGTTCGGTCCAGGTTGTAGCTGCGGGCGTTCCACAGTCAGGGAAGACTCAGGCATCGACTTCAGTGCATCAGGGTCCAAAGTCCATTACAGACCTGTGATAAAAATCCTTGAATATAAAAAATGTTTGCCTTGGAATAGGCACAAGTAAAATGGTTGTCACAGAGGTCAGAACGAAACCCTTGAAGTGTAGCTGTGAAAAAAATGCTGGATTTTTGTCATTTAACCAAAATGAAAGTCTGTTGCACTTAATCTGGATCTGTCTTGTTAAGTGAATGGTAATAAAATCAGGGGGTTGGGTTTTTGAGTTTTGTTTATTAAAATAGGAGTTGAGTTTCACTATTTTTGTATATTGTATCACTTGCTCTGATACAACGTGGGAAACAACACAAAGCATGAAATAAGCCCTTACTGAACAGTACTGTGATTAAGGGGTACCAAATCAGAAGTTGGAGCTCTGATCCCAGTTCTGTTGCAGGCTGTCTTCATCATCAAGTCACTTAGGCAAGGGTTTTTTGTTTGGTTGTTTTTTATGTTTAGAAAAACATCAGGCATTTCAGATTTGGGGACTGGAACTCATTAAAAAATATGATTTTTTTTCCTGTAGTAAACAAACCGTTTTTACAAGAAGTACCAAAATGTATTTACATGACCTTCTATAGATTGCAAAAATGTTGCAGTTTTGACAAATTGGATGTAATTTGTAGTCCAGGAATAAAATTATCCTTTTTTTTTAAAGCAATGACAAGTATTATGATGTGAAATGACATATTGCTAGCAGTGGGGAAGAAACTGATCCCTCACCAGGTATCGCTGGAGGAAACACAGTCTGAGTCTACCTTTCATTTTGATTCAACTACATATTCATTGCTATGAAACAGACCGTTCAGAGCTGAAAGCACTTTAAGAAAGGTATGGCAACAGTACACAGCAAGTGATCCCACCACTCCAGCTGAGTCCCAGGTTGTCCCACATAACATGAGATCTTGTGTTTCTTAACTATTTTA
Source organism: Balaeniceps rex (assembly GCA_013401315.1). NCBI lineage: Eukaryota > Metazoa > Chordata > Aves > Pelecaniformes > Balaenicipitidae > Balaeniceps > Balaeniceps rex. The sequence goes on from VYZW01051789.1 coordinate 80,405, forward strand.
TCCCATTCGCAGTTCCTCTGCTGTAATCCAGATCACTTTCCACAAAGTACTGGAGTCAACCCTCAGTCTGAGATGTGAAGTTTCTATGGCATGATGATGAGCAGGCATGGAAGTAAAAGGGAAGCCTTCAAATCTAAATATGTTCCTGTAACATTGGATGAGCCAAAGTCCTTTGCCATGCCGAGGTCCACTGCAGCAATCACAGACACTAAAACTACAATGGGGAAGAAACTGGGTCAAAAACTTTGCGTCATCCTTCTAAGACTATATACATACCCACAGCAGTTCAACTTCCTCACTCACAAATGCAAATTAAAGAAATTACCTGGACTCAAAATGACTGTGGTTCATCACTGGAGAAGGTGCTTAAACTTCCTCAGCTCCATTTTAGCAGAGGCCCACACTATTACAAAGAAGTAATTACTCTAGCCTTAATGCACAGTCTGCACGGCTCCCGTGGGGAAGAAGGAGACAGACATGTCAAAAATAGAAAGATGTACAGTACAGCGGAGTGGGGTGGAGAGAGAGGGAAGAAAATGATTCTGCAATTCCCAGAAATGGAGCTGATACCATTTTTGTCTCAGCTGTAAGCTTCAGGTCCATCTCCCTTGTGAACAGACTGGCTTGACACACAGCCACAACACGAAGCTGCAACACACATTTTGTCTGTAGGACAGGTGGCAGCGTAAAATCCTAGGAACCTTAAATACAAGAAAGTATTTGCATGCCTGATAAATCTCCCTTAAAAGTAGTTTCATGTTCACTCAGATACATTCAAAATCTGAATTGAGCATACCTGCATGGAAACCATTATATGCCCCATATTGTGTAATAGTGACCTTTGATCAACATTAATTTCATGTGAAAGAGTGGACCAAGTATGAACTTCCACTCTCCTAATACTTGAACAACTACTGATTAGGGGCCATCTATGCATATTTCTTGCTCACAATACTCCTCAGGGGAGGCAAGAGAACAGTATTTTTGTATTACTTACTCATCCAATATTTTTTTAACATCTTCTGTGATGTCTATGTATCTTTCCTTTAGGTTATTTCTGGAGAAGCAAAGGGCAGCCAGATGAGTGAGCTTCTGAGGTCGGTTCTGAATCTTTTCATTCCACAACAAGGTGTGTATGAAGTTATTTTCTATTCTGAGGAATTTTAGTGGAAGATGCAAAATCCCAGATGGGAAAAGCAGAGAGACGGTTCTCTTCAATGTTCAAACATTTGAGCTTTCTGTAATTTTAAGGACCACCAGGCATTTATAGGCTGTTCACACCATATTCTATCCTGACCACAGTTATATAATGTCCTAATTCCCATTTGATGAATTAATAAACCAAGATGGCATGTATATATAAAATGCTATGTGTTTCTCACAGTGGACTTTATGTTCTAGACACAATTGTACATACGATACTTTTCTAATTTTAAATACCTGGGTTATCTAGAAAGACAGGGATGGGTGTATCTGAATGTATTAGACATATACACAGACAACATCAACATTAAGGGCAACAAAAAGCAACAGCCTCTTGTATATGAATAATTCCTTTTCTACAGTTTCTATTGGGGGGGATTCCACAGAGCTACATTTTAACTTTTATCACACCAACACTTCACACTGCTTGAAAACAACCACATATGATTTAGAAATACGTTTTCTCTTTCCTTATCATACAAATCAAGTGTATTGTCGTGGTTTAGCCCCAGTCAGCAACTGAGCACCACACAGCTGCTTGCTTACCCTCCCCGCCCCCGATGGGATGGGGGAGAGAATCGGAAGGGCAAAAGAAAACTCGCAGGTTGAGATAAGAACAGTTTAATAATTGAAATAAAACAATAATAATAATGATAGTAATAAAATTGCAATGAAAAGGAGAACGAGAGAGAGAGAAACAAAACCCAGAAAAAAACAAGTGATGTAACCGCTCACCACCCACTGACCGACGCCCAGCCAGTCCCCGAGCAGCGATCGCTGCCCCCCGGCTAACTCCCCTCGGTTTATATACTGAGCATGACGTCATATGGTATGGAATAGCCCTTTGGTCAGTTTGGATCAACTATCTTAGCTGTGCCCCCTCCCAGTTTCTTGTGCACCTGGCAGAGCATGGGAAGCTGAAAAAGAAAGTCCTTGACTAGGGTAAGCACTACTTGGCAACAACTAAAAACATCAGTGTGTTATCAGCATTCTTCTCATACTAAATCCAAAACACAGCACTGTACCAGCTACTAGGAAGAAAATTAATTCTAACCCAGCCAAAACCACGACATGTATGTACGCATATATGGTCCAAATGAGAGAATGATTGTATTTTGCATGGGGATATTTGACTTACAGCTATCATCAAGATGCTTGCAAATAGTGGTTGGCTACACTCTATCCACAGCTATTTCAGGTATGCAATTATCGTTTACTGCTTTGTTTAAATGAGCCTCTCGCATAGGACAGGATTAAGAAGGGGGAGAGAGGGTGCAGTGAATCTTCCCGACGTATTCAGTGACAAATTTAATATCCAAGTATGGTCCACAGCATTATGATGTACAGGTCTGGTTTCATTTTATGTTGCTTATATGCCTGAGGTTCTTGATGTCATTAGGAATAAAGCTAATATCATTATAGGCAATGTCCAGATACTAGAGATCTTCTAATAAAAACAACCTACAATGAAAGAAAACAGAGTTATGAATTAGAAACATGAATGACAGAGAATCATGGAGTCAGAATAATTCAGGCTGAAGGAGACCTCTGGAGGTCACCTAGTCCAACCCTGCAGCTCAAACCATTTCTAACTGCTACACTTACAGTGTGTAAGCCTCTATGGTTTTTACCTACTATGGAAAAGTATGATAGCTTAGCTTATTTTCAGCATCCAAAACTGTGGTTCAGCTCTTACATGAGCTGAGATGACCTCTAGAGGTATCCTCTCCACTCAGTGTGGATGTTGAGATGGGTGTCTCAATTAAATATCTAAAGCCGGGAGGATGAAGCTAGGTCTTAGCATTCCAAAATACTCTGAAAAGGGGCTTTTGCTTCCGTACTCCAGAATCTCCACAGGACAGTCAGATTTTAATGTATTGACTAATTTTTAAAATGCTACCTATTTTTACTGCTACACAAAGGCAGACAGTAGAGATAAGAACGGAAGCCACAAGACCATTCTTTCTCAAAATGTCTTCAGCTGGAATGTCTAGTTACTGAAAATGAGCCACAGCTGACTAATACATTTACATAGTGAAGATTAAATATGGCAAGGTATTTTAGCAAGCATTACAATTAACTTTCAGTACTTCTGTCTTCTACTACTATGAGAAAGTCTTTTTTATTTGGGTTAATTGCATGGCTAGAATGGAAATTCTCGAATGATTATCATGTAGGTCGAGACAGAAATCCTTGTTTGTGCTTATAAATGCTGCAATCCTCTCAGTTAATAAAAAATATCTTACCCAGATGGAAGATGTGATAGCAAATTGAAGAAAACTGTAAATTTCTTCAGTGACTTCAGCGTGTGAATGTCATTAATGATTTCTCTGACGGGATTGTTCTGGAGCACCAGGACTTGTGAGGTTTTAATATTAAACACCTGAGGAGGGAAGGGGACAGTGAGTGGAAAAAACAATGGCTGTCCATCACAAAGCATGTCACAGTTCTGCTATAAGTATTCTGTATTTCTGGTATCAGTAAACTGTGCTGGAAGAACTGGGAAATAAATATTGTAAGATTAGCTAGTACCAGTACCGTACACATAGATATAGCTAACTACTGTAAGCATTACTGCAGATACAGTGTGAGATACAATTGCCAATCACTTACTGTATCACTTACAACACTGTGATTGGGAATTGCAAGGCAGAGCTGCCAGTGCTGCTGGGTGTAAAGACCGTCCAGCATTTCCCTTTATAAGCCTTGGTTTTGTTCCTGGCGTCGCATCCTAACTTTTTGAGATTAAATTCTCCATTTCTATAATGTCTACTTGAAGAATGTTTTTGCTAAAACCATATGAAAGGAAATCAGAAAAATATTTTGTTTGGACAGCATTTAAAAGAGACATGAAAAAACAACCTGATAATATTTCCTGCTTTTGAAATCATGGACTTCATGTATTTGATCCATGATTTGAATCATGTTTTTCAAATCATGGATCAAAACCACAAAGGAAGTAGTGAAAGTTTGCAAAAGAGAGGTTTGATGATTAGAACCTTCATTTAAGTTACTCATCTGACTTTTTAAGGTCTTATATATTTGGCTGCATACAGATAGTGAGTCAGAAAGGCAGGGAGGGGGAGGATCACAATTTTAGAAAAGTTTGAAAAATACTGGTTTAGCTCCTTAGCTCAAGATCCCTGTGCTCCTGAGAGAGACATCTGAAGGTCTAAACTGGTGCTGCTCTGAGTGCAGGTTTGGACTAGATGACCTCCAGAGCTCCCTTCCAGCCTGCATCTACAACTGGACAGCCTTTGCCAAGGCAGATGCAGCCCCGGGCCTGGACAGTGGAGACCATGTAACCATGCAGCTACCACTGTATCAGGTACCATGGCAGTGGGTGTGCTATCCCAGGCTTGTAAAAAGAAGGAGCAGGGAAATGTCCACAGTCCCCTAAACCGGACATATCTGCCGGCATCATCAGGAATTTGCTTAAACTGCAAGTGTTTGCAAAATATATAGTCAGACCGTGTTCACTAAAGCTTTTATAGGTTTTAGTAGCTACTCATTCCTAGTGATTCTGTTTACACTAAGTCTACTCTAATTTAGGTTTTCCCAGTGATGACAGGTGTTTAGGTGCTGCAGATCACATCTGGATACCTTAAGTGAGCTGGCCAGACTGAGACCACTGGGAATTGTAGCTCCAGGTTGCTCAGTTCTGGGGGAAGATTGTGCATAAGGGACAGGAAGACCCATGCGAGTAGACAGGAGCCTGGGAAGGCAGCCATGAAGACTTCTGTGATTCTTCCCGTGATTGTTACTAAATTTCAAATAACCAAAAAGGTAAAGAAGTTAAATATTGTAAATTACTATTTTTCATTTCTTTTAAGTATCTGTGCTGTGCCATTTGCCTTGCTGATTAAATCGTGACTCTTTGAAAGTTATTTTTTGTATCTAAACTGTAAAATTTCAGCCTTACATCATTTTAGTAAAGTCATGGAAAATAAGCGGCACATAACTCTATAGGAAAGAAGAGTTAATTATTGAATGACAAGTTAAGGTAGACCGAGGTATCCATTAAAGGGATCAGGTCCGGAAGGTGAAACAAAAAGTAGGCCTGAAAGATACATAAAAAATGGATCAGCTGCATAAAGAAACCTCTCACCCTTTTCATTTAAATGCAAAAAAGTAATATCCTTAAGAACAATTCCTCAGGGCTCACAGATTTATCATGAAACAAAGCCAGAAATACGCAGTTTGATTCCCCTGCGGATGAAGTCAGCTTAAGCAGTGTCAAAGATATGCCTGAAGGCCATATGAGCATCTCATAGCCCAGCCCACCTTGCCCCTTGCCACAAAATCCTTCACTGTTATTCCTACTCCCTTCCATCAAATCCAAATAACCTGTTCTCTTTTTCAAGGTGGACACCGTCCAGAATTGGACTTTCTGCTAAATTTATCCACTCAAGGAGCAATCCCTGGCCACAGGTCATGGGTGCAGAGTGGCATATGTGCACACTGACTGCTCACCTGCTTGAGAGCAGACTGCACCTATACTGCACAGCACCAGGCCATGGTATCTTCTCTGCTTTCATGCATAATTATTATTTTGCAAGGTAGGCCTTTTTTCAGGTTGCAGAGCCTGAAATAAAGTGAGGACACTTCCCGAAGTCTACCATACTGATGTCTTTGTAGTGTGTACAATAGCATACAGGAGGGTGCAGGGTGACAAGCCCTAAAGCATTCAATTAATATGGAAAAGGGGGACAAATCATGTGCAGTCTTGTCCATACTGCTTACTAGGTTGGGCCCCTGCAATGAACCACCTGCAGCACTACAGGAGAGTTTTGGTGTAGAGGAAGCTGTTTGCTCACACCAAGAAAAACTGGGGATGAATTAATGTTTTTGCAATGTAGATATCAGGGAACCCACATGTAGCAGAGCACAGACACTGACACACAAGCTCTACACCTGCAATCACTGAGAGCAGCAAGGTCTTCTCTCTTGCCAGTGCCCTGGTTCAGGCTTTCCTAATTGTGCAATATGTGGCCCAGTTCTGTGGCTGCCTTTAAGCTCTGTCATTTTTGGCTTGCATTTTCTTTTTATCCCACTCCCCCATGTTGTTAAAACCATGTCAGACTTCCCTTTGTAGCTTTCCTAAGGCATACTGGATATATTAGCTCAGGCAGCCTAGTCAAGTTCTGGACTATACTCTCCTCTAGAGAGGATCCAAACCATCCAAACATGCAATCCAAAACATCTCCAGAACCCAGGCGGTGAAACTCTTTTTCAGTTTGTTGTTCCTTTATTAAACTCTTTCTTTCATTTCTAACCTAGGAAATTTTATACAAACCCTGCTAGGAGAACACTGCTTCTGCATTATTATGACCCCTCCAGAAAGTATACACTTATTGTTACATACACCGTCTCACACTACATAGATGCTGAGATAATGTTTAACTACTTTCACATATCATCTCGAATATACTTTAATATATATAATCTAGCATCTAGTTCCTTGTAAACCAGACTTAATTAATCATTTTCATGAGACACACAATAAAGTATATCTATACAACATACACTACCTTTAGTCATATCAAATCTAAATCTAAGGGTTCCAATATGATAAAATCTAAGAGTTATAATAAATAGGTACATGAATGTAAATAATGAAGCTTATTATAATGAAAGAGAATTTATATACTGCATTGGAGATCAGAATTTTCTTAGATTCCTGGAATCTGTTTTGCAAGAAAAACAATGCTTCAGTGCTGAAGATTTCCCTGGGTACTAGCAGATGACTGTAGTCAGAGTAAAAGAGCATTGTCTATTTTTCATTAAAATTACAAACCAAAATGAAAATTCTCGATGTAAACAAAAATGTACAAAATGTGGTTCTAAAGATGAAAAATATTTCCAGCAAAAATGAAAATCCAGTGCAGATGTTCTCACTGGTAGCTGTGAAACATTCAAGAGATGTAGTATGAACAAGACAGTCTGAGATACTTGAAGGATTTTGTCATGGAGTTCAAATTTGTTATGCTGATGAATTGTTTCAAATTGCGTGATTCATGAACAACAGATAAGAGCTGTCAAGTAGCTGTTCCTCATATGGAACAAAGTTCACTAATTTAGCAAACAGCTGCAACAATTCCATCTGATTTTAAATAACTGCCTTTGAGGATGTAGAAGCAAAACCAGAAGCACTTTGTCCTCTAAGCAATATGATAACCCCAACAACAAATATCTTGACAAGACATTTACTGAGCTGTGTGAATTGTGCTAGCTCTGCTTCACATGCAAGCCCTTCCCTTTTTCAATTCACAGCATTTCTTTTTCTAAGTGTGTGAATGGTCAGAGGATCTGAAACAGCAGCTGAACCCTGGAAATCTGGCCTGTCTTGGCTTAAAGCAGATGATGGCATTGGGATTCCTTGGTGGCCCCAGGCAGGAGGGCTGGCAGTCAGTGCGTCTGGAGAAGAGGTGCATCTCTGGCCTTCCTCCCCTCTCCAGAGAGAGCTCTGGAGGCAGCAGCTTCTGGGCCCTGTGTACAAGGGGGAGTTTGGCTCTTTGGTCACGTTCCCCATTCAGACAGATATCTTTCTTTTGATTCTTCCAAGGACAAGATAGTGGGCTGGATGCTTTGGTCCTAGTCTGCTGATGGGATCATAAAAAGCTTAAAAGCAGGGCAAATTTAGGGTGGTGTTTCTTTAGCAATAACAAACTATGGTCATATATCACTTATGTAAGATACCGCTTTTGCTGGAGTTTGTAATTACATCTTCAAGCACAAAAGCAAGACTTACTGTACAGTTGCATGAAAACCTGTCTTCATATCTAACATGTTTCTAAGATGCTGAAAAATATTTCCTGTTCCCAAAAGAAAGTAATGTCAATAACATTTGGGATTGTTTCGTACTGAGCAAATTGAGATGTCTTGATGACTTAGGAAGACATTATTATTTAATCTTTTTATGAATCTACACTTCTGCTTTAATAAATAAGCTGACATTTCAAAGGCAATGTGACAAGTAAAAAATGTGTTTTGCAAAATAGAAATGAAGACATTTAAAAGAAAATTGAAAATGTTGACCACTTTTATAATTCACTTGGAAAATTTTGGACTAATTATTAATAGCGGCCAAGAAGTATCTGGAACACCAGAATACTGATGCTGAAATGAGGTCCCTCCCCAGTTTTCATTTTTCTATTAATGTTTGGCATGACTCTGCCAATTTCTTTACATGTGACTGAAATTTCTTTACACACAGATCACTGCTGTACAGCAGAGTAGCACACAGTGATACAGACTTCTGGAGTTTCTGGGCATGGTGGATTTTACGGAACAGAACCCCAGCCTCAGCAAAGCATCAGGTCTCTCATTTCTCCCGTAGACAAAAAAAATGCAATATGACAAATCTTTATCTCCCTTATTGGAAGCCTTAGCAAAGCTGCAGAGATCATTGCGTTCAGATGCTGCATAAAGTTATAAGATGTGTATACTGTGTAATAAGGTGTCTCAGACCTTAGGCAGCAGCGGGGAGACTCTAGGAATAACTGAAGTCAGCCTGCTCCAGAAAAGGACTCGGCACAACCACGGTAGTGCAGGGTTGTGCATGAGCTGAGGGGCAGGGCTGCACTGACTTGGCTATCCTGCAGACCTGGCCTGTGTTCCTGCACGTAGCTGCATCTCACTGTGTGGATGTTTCAGCCCACTCAAGGCTAGCCTGGAGCTCTCTGCAACATGCAAAAGGTGAATAGGCCCTCATAAGGTTGGGACAATGCTGTGGCATTTAAGTGCTTTTAAGTAATTTAAAATAATTTAAGTAGCTTGCCTCAAAAGAAGAATGGATGCTGCACAGCGAGGAAGATTTCACCAGTGACGACCATGAACAAAGAATCTTTTTAGTGCGTGGCAAGGCCTGACTGTCTACTAAAAATAACTTGACAAGACTAGTCTTTCCCCTCTCAAAAAGTCAGCAAAATGATACTAGAGTTAGCAAATAATTCTCTTCATAAACAGCAGGCAAAGTGTGGAGAAGTTGAATAAAATAAGGAGGAGGGGCCATTTGAGGATCTCAGCTGGTAAAGTGGGGAGTAGCTCCCTTGATTTAGAGCTTTGGAGATGATTTATACAGCTGAGGAATTTATATACTGTACACTTTTCAGCAAAGAGAAAAAAGATCTATAAATACTTTTCTCTATACCCACATAAGGGTACTGCTGACAAGAAGGTGAAAAATCAATAATTGTTTTTTATAGTACCAAGAAAGACAACTCCCAGCACTGTTTGTTTGTGATGATGGTTCTGGTATTTCTATCTCTGTCATTGCCAGTTTCCATTTGGTCACACTTGCAGAAATGGGTAATAAAGTGACATAATCTGCTTTATTTGATAATTAAACTTCTTACGCATATGATACCAAAGAACCTCAAAATAAATAGGTATCGGACAAAATTTGTACAGTAGTGCTACAACAACATAGGATACTTCTTATCACAGCTTCCAAACACAGCCATATCACAGCATAACGTTTTCAGGTACCAAGCAAGTTCACTGTGAATACTGACATTGCAAGAGGTTTTCTAGATCATAGAACAGGAAAAGGAACAATAATTCCAATTCTTTCAATGGGATATTTACGGTAAACTTACACAGAGCATTTGCTTAAGATTGAGGTTCATTTAAAGCAGAATGCATCCAGCTAGAATTATTCCCAAAATCCCTAATCAATTATTCCTGATCCACCCTCTCACTAGATATATTTGTTCTGAGATATTAAAGCCCATACCTGAAATCTACTATCTACCTCCAAGGAGGATCTTGCTTATCCAGATAGCAACTCCTATTCCAATGGAAGCCTGCAGCAGACAGTTGGGTGAAGCCTACAAACCATTTATATAAAGGTGGCTTAGAAAACCATTTCCTCATACCAACTGCCAGGGATTTGTGTCCTCCATGAAGGCAGAAACATAAATTCTGGCAGAGGATCTCACATGGGAGTTTGGGTGAAGCTTCCGCTGGCTTGTTCAGCTAGGAGACTAAACTGTTCATTCAGACCCACCAATGGACAAAGTTTAGATCAGCAGGCAAATTCCCAGAAACCATGAAATATTAATTCTCTGGTTCCTTACCAAAAGCAAGAGGCACCTTCTCTCATTTTCTGCATCTGACAACTACTTTGTATGATGCTGACGTAACTTGGGTTGAATTACACTTTGGCAATAGGTCAAGTGCTGAGCAAGTGCCATGAAAATTATGCAGGATGCATCAGAAAGAAAATGAGACACAGTAAAAGTATGGCAGAAATGGCGAAAGAAGGTGAGACGAAAGAAAAGAAGAAATAACTGATGGAGAATTTAAGGCAAGGGAACTATAGAAGAAAAGCATGTAAATCAGTTATCCCTACAGCTACTCTAATGTTAACAAGAGAGTTTAAAATCATTCTAAGCACTTCTTTTTCATGCAGTGTACAGTAAGAAATTTAAGATCTTTTTTCTGTGGATGAGGTTACAAAGCCAAAAGATACTTTGAATGAAAGCTGCTATTGACTATTAAACACAGCAACATGAGTAATGCATCTTTAAAGGCTATACCTGAAGGCTAAGAGCAATCTTCTGGTACAAGAAGCAACATAATACTTCCACTTGGGACCTAGACATCAGTTTTTCCTCTTCATCTTGCTTGCTTGCTATAAAATGAAAATTAGTTTCCCAAACATCATCCACACTATTGCCATCAGGGGCATCATTAGAATCTATGATATAAAAAAGGATGTCAGGCATTACAGAACTTCTTAGGGGAAAGCAAAGATTAGAAAACAAAGACTGAATGAAAAGTGTTCTGCAAACCTCCTACATCTAATCCTTGAGATCCTTTGTTGCCATACTCAAACAAAGCTCTCACACAGTAAACAATTAACTCATGAATATCTGCATAAAGATATAAAGATTGCAGGCTCTTTACAAACACTTCCTTTCTTTTTCCTTTGATGGGAGAAGACTAAGTCTTCGTGTAGAGAAAGAAGGGGCCTGCGAGTAGAATTGGATTAGGGCCTGCAGTAATGGCAGCAGTTTGCCTTCCTCCATAGCTACCATTTGCAGTACAGAGACTACAGGCTTCTCATTGTGCTGGAGTGTACTCAACCCAAAACAGTTCAGAAGTGGCATCCTTCTCCTGAGTGCTTTAGGCCTTGTACCTTCAACCTCACTGCCACTTCAATGTCAAATCAAGATTGCAGATTAATTTGTTACCTTCTAATTCCACTATTTCACTAATGCAACAGGATGTAGCAGTTGTAGTCCTCCAGAATCTACAAGCACCATGCTGTGTTTCTGAGAATCTCGTTCCCATAATGGCATTTTATGACTGTCAGCCCATGTCATCCATCTAGTTTCTCTCTCAAAAGTGACATATACTTCTTGACCCTACTTGTAAAGGGTCCTTCTTCTCTTTCAGATTCAGGTAGCTTTAAGTAATGTATAGTATACACTTTTTCTTTCTTTTCCTCTTGCAAAAGGTCTCCCGGTGAACCAGATTTTCTCATTTTCTCTTCCAAGGCCATTTCTAAAGAGAAGTACAAAACAATAGTGGAAGACATGTTGTGTGTACAAGAACTAGATTCCTTTATACATATGGCTCAGAATCTTATTGTGCAAAAGCCCTGTCTAGTACTCAAATGCAGTAAGAAAGACCTTAAACGTAAGAGATTAATTTTAAAGCTTCTATAGCTTTAAGAACGACATAGAATTGAAAGGACCTCTGAGAGATCGTCTGACCCAACTCCCTGCTCAAAGCAGGCCTAGATCAGGTTGTTCACAGCCTTTTCCTGCTGACTCCTGAATGTCTCCAAGGATGGAAACCCACAACTCCTCTCAACAACCTGTGCCAGTGTTTGACCAAACTCACGGGGAAAAAGTTTTTCCTTGTATCTGACTTCCCATTTTCCAACTTGTGTCAGCTGTCTCTTCTGCTGTTCTGCGAAGAGTTTGACTCTAGCTGAAGACAGCAGTAGGATCTCCCTTTAAGCATCTCCTCTTAAGGCTGAACAAACCCAGCTCTCAGTCTCTTCTTACGTGGCATGTGCTCCAGCCCCCTGATCTTCTTGGTGGGCCTCTGCCAGAGTGCGTCAATATCCATCTCATACTGGAGAGCCCCAAACTGGGCACAGTAATCCAGACGTGGTTTTACAAGTTCTGACTATGGGGTTATAATCACTTCCCTTGACCCACTGGCTAGGCTGTTGTTAATACAGCCAGCATGTGGTTGGTTTTCTTTGCCACAGGGGCATGATGCCGGTTCATGTTGAACTCATCATCCACCAGGACCCCTGGTCCTTTTCTGCAAAGCCACTTTTCAGCCAGCTGGCCCTGGCCTGTATGGATGCATGAGGGGTAATTTTGTCCCAGGAAATCTGGGCCTAAGATTTTGTAGTTTATCATTGTATTGGGTGTACATGGCAAGGTTTGGGTAGTGGGGAACTGCTGGGGTGGCTTCTGTGAGAAGAGGTCAGGGGCTGCCCTCATGCCAGACACAGCCGGTTCCAGCTGGCTCCCAGACCCACCACAGGGCACAGCTGACACTGTCAGCCAAGATGGTGGCGCTTCAGGGAAAACGTATTTTAAAAAGGGCAAAACACTGCACAGCAGCTGTGACAGAGAGGAATGAGAAAGATGTGAGAGAAACAACCCTGCAGACACCAGGGTCAGTGAAGAAGGAGGGGGAGGAGGTGCTCTAGCTGCCAGAGCAGAGATTCCCCTGCAGCCCGTGGTGAAGATTATGGCGACACACGTTGGCCCCCTGCAGCCCATGGAGGACCACGTGGAAGCAGATATCCACCCTGAAGCCCATGGAGAGCCAATGCAGGAGCAGGTTTTCTGGCAGGAACTGCAGCCCATGCAACCCACGCTGGAGCAGTCCGTTCTTGAAGGACTGTACCCTGTGGAAAGGACTCATGCTGGAGCAGTCCTTGAAGGACTGTATCCCATGGGAGGGACTCCATGCTGGAACAGGGGAAAGTGTAGGGAAGGAGTGGCAGAGAGGAACTGTTATGGACTGACCATAACCCCCATTCCCTATCCCTTGGAGGGGGGGCATTCGTGGTTTAAGGTGTTTGTCTTCTGAAGCAACCGCTACACGTACTGAGGCTCTGCTTCCCATGAAGCGGCTGGACATCACCTGCTGATGGGTAGTGAATAAACCTCTTTTTGCTTTGCTTCTGTGTGCGGCCTTTGCTTTTCTCATTAAACTGCCTTTATCTCAACCCACAAGCACGTCCATCTTATTTTGTCCCCTGTCCTCTTGAGGAAGGGGAGTGAGAGAGCAGCTGGGTGGGGGCTCTGGCAGCCAGCCAAGGTCAACCCACAACAGTCATAAAATGGTTTATGCTGTAATGCAGATATTATGAAATAGTTTCACAGAATAGTTTCTCAGCTTCAAAAATTGAGATTAAATAATAATATTCCTGACTGGACCCAGCTGGTGAACAAATATATATCTTAACAGCTGTGTACACTCAACTTACTGTTTCTCACAATCAATCTCAAGTACCTCCCTCCTCTCAGCCACAATCACCTGCATCTGCAATGTAAGCAACCAGTACAGAGCCTCTGCACTGGCTACAGTAAACAGCTATGAGTTTCTGTGCTTAAAATACAACCAATATGGTTTGCTGCTTGTTGTGGTTTAACCCCAGTTGGCAACTAAGCACCACACAGCCGCTTGCTCACCCTCCCCCCATGGTGGGATGGGGGAGAGAATCAGAAAAAAAAGTAAAACCTGTGGGTGGAGATAAAGGCAGTTTAATAGGACAGCAGAGGAAGAGAAAGTAGTAATAATAATAATAATAATAATAATAATGATAAAAGAATATACAAAACAAGTGATGGACAATGCAATTGCTCACCACCCNGTTCTGACTATGGGGTTATAATCACTTCCCTTGACCCACTGGCTAGGCTGTTGTTAATACAGCCAGCATGTGGTTGGTTTTCTTTGCCACAGGGGCATGATGCCGGTTCATGTTGAACTCATCATCCACCAGGACCCCTGGTCCTTTTCTGCAAAGCCACTTTTCAGCCAGCTGGCCCTGGCCTGTATGGATGCATGAGGGGTAATTTTGTCCCAGGAAATCTGGGCCTAAGATTTTGTAGTTTATCATTGTATTGGGTGTACATGGCAAGGTTTGGGTAGTGGGGAACTGCTGGGGTGGCTTCTGTGAGAAGAGGTCAGGGGCTGCCCTCATGCCAGACACAGCCGGTTCCAGCTGGCTCCCAGACCCACCACAGGGCACAGCTGACACTGTCAGCCAAGATGGTGGCGCTTCAGGGAAAACGTATTTTAAAAAGGGCAAAACACTGCACAGCAGCTGTGACAGAGAGGAATGAGAAAGATGTGAGAGAAACAACCCTGCAGACACCAGGGTCAGTGAAGAAGGAGGGGGAGGAGGTGCTCTAGCTGCCAGAGCAGAGATTCCCCTGCAGCCCGTGGTGAAGATTATGGCGACACACGTTGGCCCCCTGCAGCCCATGGAGGACCACGTGGAAGCAGATATCCACCCTGAAGCCCATGGAGAGCCAATGCAGGAGCAGGTTTTCTGGCAGGAACTGCAGCCCATGCAACCCACGCTGGAGCAGTCCGTTCTTGAAGGACTGGAGCCTGTGGAAAGGACTCATGCTGGAGCAGTCCTTGAAGGACTGTATCCCATGGGAGGGACTCCATGCTGGAACAGGGGAAAGTGTAGGGAAGGAGTGGCAGAGAGGAACTGTTATGGACTGACCATAACCCCCATTCCCTATCCCTTGGAGGGGGGGCATTCGTGGTTTAAGGTGTTTGTCTTCTGAAGCAACCGCTACACGTACTGAGGCTCTGCTTCCCATGAAGCGGCTGGACATCACCTGCTGATGGGTAGTGAATAAACCTCTTTTTGCTTTGCTTCTGTGTGCGGCCTTTGCTTTTCTCATTAAACTGCCTTTATCTCAACCCACAAGCACGTCCATCTTATTTTGTCCCCTGTCCTCTTGAGGAAGGGGAGTGAGAGAGCAGCTGGGTGGGGGCTCTGGCAGCCAGCCAAGGTCAACCCACAACAGTCATAAAATGGTTTATGCTGTAATGCAGATATTATGAAATAGTTTCACAGAATAGTTTCTCAGCTTCAAAAATTGAGATTAAATAATAATATTCCTGACTGGACCCAGCTGGTGAACAAATATATAACTTAACAGCTGTGTACACTCAACTTACTGTTTCTCACAATCAATCTCAAGTACCTCCCTCCTCTCAGCCACAATCACCTGCATCTGCAATGTAAGCAACCAGTACAGAGCCTCTGCACTGGCTACAGTAAACAGCTATGAGTTTCTGTGCTTAAAATACAACCAATATGGTTTGCTGCTTGTTGTGGTTTAACCCCAGTTGGCAACTAAGCACCACACAGCCGCTTGCTCACCCTCCCCCCATGGTGGGATGGGGGAGAGAATCAGAAAAAAAAGTAAAACCTGTGGGTGGAGATAAAGGCAGTTTAATAGGACAGCAGAGGAAGAGAAAGTAGTAATAATAATAATAATAATAATAATAATGATAAAAGAATATACAAAACAAGTGATGGACAATGCAATTGCTCACCACCCGCTGACCGATGCCCAGCCAGTCCCCAGGCAGCAATCGCTGCACCCCAGCCAACTCCCCCCAGTTTATATACTGACCATGATGTCATATGGTATGGAATATCCCTTTGGTCAGTTTGGGTCAGCTGTCCTGGCTGTGCCCCCTCCCAGCTTCTTGTGCACCTGGCAGAGCATGGGAAGCTGAAAAGTCCTCGACTAGTGTAAGCACTACCTAGCAACAACTAAAACATCAGTGTGTTATCAACCTTCTTACACTAAATCCAAAACACAGCACTATACCAGCTACTAGGAAGAAAATTAACTCTAACCCAGCTGAAACCAGGACACTGGTTTTGCAGTTATGCAGTTTTGCAGCTGACCATGGGTATGTAACATCAAGTGTGAGCCAGCAAGTGACACTGCAAAACTATATTTTACTATAAACGGTCAAAAAGCAGATACCTATTTTGTGCTTGATTCAGTTCACCCATCTCAGATGTTTACCATGGGGTAGTAAAAATTGCCTTCTGGAAGTTCTCCATGGGTTAAGGAAGAAGTATGCATTACTAGTTGTGATTAAGTGATTAACCTTAGGGAAAATTAGGTGAGATGAACTCCCTCCTTGAGGTTTCAGTTAGATTTGATGGAGTCTGCCTCACTGTCATGGAAGGAAGCAGTGGTTTGCAAACTTCACAGAATTTTTTAGAAACAGTTTTGGACAACACACAGAGTTAGGAATAAGAAAGGGAGCACCTGCCTGAGAAAGAGAGGGAGAAGGGAACACTACAGCATCAGCTATTCCCAGCTCTGATGGCATCCCTGAAAGGGACAGGAGACACTGAGACAAGGCCTTAGAAAATGCTTGGGATCTATTATATTTTTCTTCTTTCAATGCTGCTGAAAAGAAACACATCAGAGTACCCACCTAACAAAACACCTTTTCAGTAGGATGAAACCTCCAGGTGTTACCATCCACTTCCTCAAAAACACTCTTCTAGACCCTGGTGACACAGCAACTGTATTCCTACCCATGCAAAGAGTTTGGATCAAACTACAGCCAGCAGAAAAGTCTGTGGCAACCATACAGTGCTGCTTTTAGCCTTTCACAAATTTGGGTAGACTGGATATAACTAGGAGCATGAACCTTACAGCAAAGCATCTGTCAGAAAATCTCCAAGTGCTGCTTTTTTCTTCCAAGATGCAGCACATCTCAAACTCTGAGCACAGCAGATTTCCTGCCAGCGGAATGGCTGCTCTCCTGAAGCTGCGCCCATGCAACCCATGCTACAGAACCACACTTCAGCAGTGAGAACTACCACAGAATCACATCCTCTGTGCCAAAGCTCACGCAAAACCAGAGTGTGACAATTAGCTGAGACTCCGCATTTTCGCCTTTCATATCATTACCACACATCAGAATGCCATTTCCACCATGTGAATGATTTATAGTGGAAGTACAGAAATAGCTGTACACCTGCTTCTAGAATACCACAGTAGAAGGATGAGGCAAACACTTCCCCCCATGAGTTTAATTATTACAGCTTTCTTTTTTTTTTAAAAGCTGGATAGATTTCTTGATCTGGTCTGCAGCATGGCCACACAAACACTTGTTTCAGCACAGCTGAAGAGGTAGATGGTATCGTGTTGTGCAGGGGAAGGAACAAGATGTCAGTAGTATTTTTAAACCTGCATAACATGAGACCATGACCATGACTGGGAATGCACCAGCCACAGTTGGTGCGGTTTGCGTTGGAAACCCAGGCTTACAGAAACTTGACATAGGCTCATTCTCTCTGAACGTGTTTTTTTGCCATGAAAGCAAAGTGCAAGCAAGTTTGCCTTGGCACTAAAAGCCTTCTGCTGCTGAAGAGCTACATTACTCTATAGAGCAAATACTACTGATCTGCAGTCCAGGAATCATGTTAGGATCCCGGTGTGGCCAAAAGACTGGTCTCAGCCCGTTCTAATTTCTTACAAACAGGGAAAAAGATACACAGTGATCTAATGAGGGGGCAAGAGAACAAGGACAAGTTTTTTGGGTTTTGGTTGTTCTTTTTTTAAAGGACCATTATTTTATCTGTATGGATACATTTTTTATGGAACATTACCAAAATTTACATAATATCTCAACCTTATATGCTATGTTTAAGCTTTTGCCATTTCATTCAATTTTTTAGTAAATATTTAATATTAATTACCTAGGATCTTCTGTTGCTCAGGCTTTCTTGTTTCAAATAGTGGTAAATCAATATCGGACAAAATCACTGTGTTAACTTCAGTCTGCAAGCTCCTCTTTTTAGTCATTAACTGGCTACTGAGGACTTCACCGCTGTAGTGGGAAACAAGTGCCTTTTTGAGTGTTGTCTTCAGAGGCAGAGGGTGAGGAGATGAACCTGCAGCTAGACTTTCCAGTGTAAATATAGGGGTGAGAAATCTGTATGGGGCATAGAGAATTTGTCACATGAACAAGGCAGGGCCAGTGCTCTGTAACTCTCGGTGCTTCATACGAGAGAACCTATGATTTTTGTGAGATGGGAAGCTATCAGGCCCACTAGGATTTTTAGTAATAATAAAATCTCTCCTAGGAGTTTGGACAGAAAAAAACGTTTATCTCTTTGCTTTGGTTTGGCATTTGGCTGCTTGAGTAGACAGGAATAATTTCATATTGATCAACTCTGCTTGCCTGGTAAAGGCCAACATGCAGGGTCGTTATTCTTATCAACTAGACCTGAGGAATATCTATCACCTTTTGCCCCACTTTCTCTGTCAGGAAACTTGCTTTGGAGAGAATCAAACCTCTCCTTAGGTCATGGAAACCTGTAGTGTTGGGCTGTATTTGCCCATGGTTACTATCTTGATTAAGGAGATACATATATCTGTGTTGGAAATGTATTGGGCAAGAAGAAATGTGGTCAAACTGGGGCTGTGTACTGTCAGGCTGGAACCTGAAGACCCCCCCTGAAGAAGGGGGTCTTTGAGTTGGATTTGTGTTTGACCATGACAAATCTGTTGAACAGACAGGCATGTATCTTTGGGTTGGATTTGCACTGGACCACAGGATATATGATCATTGCTGAGGGAAGCATCTGTCTGCTTGACTTGCCCTTGAGCACTGACATAACTGCCAGACACTGCTTTTCCATTTTCATCATTTGTTCTCTTTATCATTCTAGTTAGGTATTGTCCAAAAATCATCCCTGCTGAAGACAAGAGAAAAAAAGATCTTTCACCTGAGAAGTAGATGGGGCTCCTTCGGTGAGTGTTTCTTTGTATGCTCCATAGTGTTCCCTACACCACCTAAACCTCAGGCTAACCCTACTGAATGGGAAAGGGACAAACATTCAGGGAACTTCCATATCAAAAAAGCACCATAGAGTGGGCTTGTTTTAAGTTTGATTACGCAAGTGAGGTCAGTTGCGGTCAAGCTGTGAAAAAAACAGGTGAATCAGCTTCTGGAAACTGTCTCAAAAGTGACTGCAGGATCTTTTCCAAGTGGGCAGCTTCACAGAATCGATCATACCTGTGCATAAGCACTGCTATCAGCCCCTGAGGTCTGGTTTCATCCTTCTACTGTTAGGCACCCAGCTGAAGCACCACAGTCAGAAGTCTGTCTGCTCCTGTCCTGGATCCTTTTAGTAATACAAGAAGATATACAATTCCTCTCTTCAGAAGAGGGGAAAGACTTTTCAGAGGGTGAACCAGATCTTCAGCCAGCTGAATAACTCACTGAAATTGCTTACGTCTCTTCACAGATTACCGAGAGGCTTAGAAATTCTGTTTTCTTAGTTTATTCACCTCCTTTCAATAACCAGTGTGTGGTGGGATGGCACTGAGCCCTAGTGTCCCACACCAATGAGGCAGAGGTTCATTTTATACGCCTCACACGACAGATGGACTTTGCTGCCAGGACTATCCCCAAAGACATCATTCTGGAGGCCCATTGGTTCCTTAGCTCATCCCCAATTTCCAAACAGTACTGCACCCAGCAGACATTTAGTCCTGAACATTTTTATCAACGAAGAAATACTTAGGAAATTATCCTTCATTCAGTCTGTGTAGTTCCACAAGCTTGGTGCTCTGTTCCCTTTGCTAGGAAGACTCATTTCCAGGGACTTGCTAAAGAAGAAGTCACTCTTTATAGCTCCCTGCTACAGCTCAGCTCTCAAAGAAAGCTGGGACCATTGGCTTATCTCCCTGGCTCTCTTGCCCACCACCACAGCAGCTGACAGCTTCCAGCCCTCTGCTGGGCACAGTCCACCCCCTGACATTTCTGCTGCCTTTTCAGTCAACTGCTTCATTGTTTTACATCTTCACTTTCTGTATTCCTCTGCAGGGGAAAAGGCACTTACACCACACCACATTATCTTTTTTCCCTAGCTGAGGACTCCCCGCTCTCAAGTCTCAGTCGCACACTTCATAAAACACAAAACAATTCCATCTACCAAGATGATGGAATTACCATTGCTGAAGAGTTCCTTGCTGATCAATGGGCATGCTGCTGCACAAAAATCTTTCAGGTGTAATGGTTACATTTGGAGAAATGATCCTTGAACAAACTTCAATGCACAGCTCTTAGATTCTTGTCAGGCTTGCTATATAAATACATAATCTATAAATAACATCCATCACTAATACGTACTACTACAAGGAGAGCCATCACAACAGAACTTTGTTTCAGGATAAAGGCTTTATCTATCACTTTTAAAATGGTTTCAGTCATTGAAGCACAGCTCTGGTAGTGAGCCAGAAATATTTACATCTGTTTGGACAGCGCCAGGCTGGAAATGTATTGTACAGAAATAGATTTTACCAGCCTTTTGAAATAATATTGGGAAGGGCTTAATAATATCAAGGGGCTAATAATTATAGCTTCTGACTTTTCAGCCTTACTTCTCTAATCTAATTCTCCTTACTTTTAATATATTATTGTTGTTCCTTTACAATTAATATTACATGATAACAAATACAGTACGACAGTATTCTAACAAAACAAAACAAAAAATCAAATTACTTAAAATTAATTTCAAATATCATAAAAATGATTTTGATTTTTTTTCTTTCTGTTAGCCTGCTTTATTGACTATGTGAAGACTGAGGAGTTTTAGGTATTTCAATACTCCTACAGAATTACAGAAGCTAGATGGAAAAAAGAAAAGCTTGCTTTGGTTTCTTTAACCCAGTTTGTAGGGACAGCATTGTTTTTTCACACTACCACTTTATTCTAATGTGCTGATCTGTGGAAAAAACACTGTAAAATTTCTGTATGCTAAACTTCTACAGCAGATCCTGGGGCCTGGCAGTTTTGACTGAAGTCAGTGAACCTGTTCAGATGCTGGGGTCCTTCTCTACAGATCTGGTTTCAGCATTGGTGCCTAGTTTCCAGCTTATTTTTTTATTACTTAAGTTAAAAATGTTTTGATTATCGATCATGTTATTGTTTTTCACTTTTATTTTTAAGGTTAGTCCTTAAATATTTAACCAATAGCAACTTTATATAAACTGCAAAGAACTTTTCATTCACATATACAGGCCCACAAAATGCCCAGTTATTTCTGATCCATACGACACTGCAAGTTCTTTGTTTTAATTAGAAATCCCTGATGCCTTTAAAATAATATAAGCCAAGATATGTCTTTTTACATGGATGTATATTCTGAGAAGAGCAGGACCATCCCCCAAAACCTCTTTTTTTTTCTTTTTGTCTGAATCTCACTTCCCCTGTGGTCTGACTCCATGTGATCTAATTTAATTTTTCTTGATGACAGCAGTTTTTCAGTTCTCCCTCATATGTTTGGATGAGCTAGGGGGAATGCCTGTATTATCCAGTGTGTAGCGTTCAAGCCTGATAGGTGGAAGACCCGGGTTCCAGCACCTGTCCTGATGACTCTTCCACTATTTACATGAAGAGCCTCCCAAAGAGATGCAGGGCATACGGGTCATATTGCAGTCCTATTCGCACTAGTAGTTTAACTTCCAATCTATCTTCTGCTATGTTAATTTTAGAGAACACATGGAATTTGAAACTATGCGCTACAGGAACTGTCTTTGTCCAATTTATCTTTACCAACCTTCTCTTTTGGTGTAGACAGTTTAAACAGCAGCTTAGGAGGCAGAGGTCTACGAAGCAGTTTTAGCTGCTCAGCTATTTTCTGCTTTGCCTTTGTTCCTGCTGGATGACTGAAAATACTTCAAAAAATCAGAAAAATCTGACAACAAGGCAAAACAAAAGAAACAGTCATCTCTAGCTTAAGGTGCTGAACTATAAATGTCTGCTCAAATAAATCAGATGATAGTAAAAGAATCATAAAACAGGAGAGGTGTCCAAAAAGGGCATTTGTTCTCTTATTGACTGATTCAACAGTTTTTCTAGTTACCATTAGTGTTTCAGGAAATAATTCAGTGATATTATTTTTTAAAAAAAGTAAAAGAGCTATTCTATTAACTTTGGAATATTTGCATTAAAGAATGTTTTTCAGCACCTCTGTCACAAAAGGTGAGGCAATTGGAGTTTTTAATCTCTGAGCCAAAGGAGGAGCAGTAAAATAGAGAAATACCCCATGTCAAGCACTCTGAAAGCTCCCGGAAATAGTTTTCTGCTGGATAAACAGATTTAATAAGAGCAAGAGTCAACCCTGGTAAAAGGCCAGGTCTGCAAGTAGCAATTTTATGCTTCTTTCTGGCTTCCTATTAGTTATGAATGCACACAATTATACTGATTTCAATCAAAGAGCCCCTGATTTGGTTTCAGAAATCCTCTTACTAGTAGCCAAGTTTAGCAAATCTCTGATTCGCAGTAATTTTCAAGATTATCTACATCCTAAATTGCAGAGGTTGGGGGGGGGGTTGATGTAGGGCTAAAAACATATAAGACATCACACGGTATAAAGACTCGGTCTTAAAGAACTGGAAATCAGAAGGAAAACATGGAAGAGAAAGCATTGATGAAGGTGACTTCGAAGAGAAACTGAAAGTGCCATCAGGAAACTAATGGCTCACGGGAAGATTTACAAAGATTAAGAAAAGTGTCACATACAGCTAGAAGCAAGGACATCTCTAGGCAAAAAATATTCAATAATTTAATTTGAAAGTAGATAAAGTTGAGACTTGGGTGCAATTTTGCATGTGGACATGATTAATTTAAATGAAGTATAGCATTATATAAAACTGTGACGAAAAGAAAAAAATACTGTGATGAAAAGAACGAACACAGTCCTGAAGCGGATAAGCAGGACCGAGTTCAGATTTGACACTTAGCTAATGGACTTGAATGATAGTTAAACAAGGGGATGGAGAAAGGAAGAAGCAGGGGAAGATTGAAAAGGAAGCCTGGAGTTCAGTTATAGCCATGCTGAGTTTGAATAAACGGTCAATCATTGCAACAAGATGAGCTACCACTGCACAAAAATAACTGGAATCTGGCATGGTTCATGGCATTAACCACAGGCTATAAACCACTTGCAATAAACTGGAGGCACAGGAGGAAGAATACAATATTTTAAAAAACCCCAAAACCAAACAACCCAAGAATAACAACAAAAAACACAATGCAGGATTTCTTAAAAAGCCAAATAAGATGAGTTTCAAGAACAGGAACAAAACACTCTATAGCTATGTCTGGACTTCCCTGGTGATACATTGCATCTTATCATTCCAGCCTTTCACTCTTCAGGATAAGGGTTCTGGCACCTGCCACATGGATCATAGCATAAGATAATAATTCAGGTTGGAAGATACCTCAGGAGGTCTCTAGTCCAACCTCCTGCTCACAGCAGGGTTGATTATGAGGTCTGAGCAATTACTCTGAGCTTTACACAAGGATGGAGACCCCACAACCCCTCTGGGAAACCTCTGGGCCTCCTTCCAACACTGATAAAAATCAAGACATGGAGTGCACACCCAGTTAGGGCACACATCTAAAGATACATAAATGTTCTTGTTTACTCTTTTATAGGTAGCTTCTGTTGAAACTGGCTGACAGATCAAGAAGAGTGAGAAGTGCTCTCAAGATGTGGTTAAGAAGAAATCAGTGCCTTGAGGAGCACCGCCTGCAAATTACCTGGGGGCCGACCAGACTGGAAAGAAATGAAGCTGAAAGTGGAGCAAAAGAACTGATAGTGAGCGTACACAGCACATTCAGTTGGCTCAGAGTCAGGGAAGGAGGTGAAAGCACCAGAGAAAACCTGAAGTTATGGCGATGAGCAGGGTGGATAAGAAGGAAAGCAGGACACTGGGTGGGGGCAGTGGAGCAAATGCACTGCAGACAAGAAACCCTAGTGTTTCTGGCAGGGAAGGAAGATAGAGTTGTTCAAGCTGCTAGAGACAGGAAGGATAAATGCAAGCCAAAGGAAGAGGGAACACCATTCTCTCATGAGATAAAATTGACCATCATAGTTGGTGAGATTCTAGGTAAAAATCAAAATGAAAGCAGAACTGAGAAGTATAAAGACTGTGGCTGCAAAAACATGGCTGTGGTCACTACTGTAGGTCTAATTTAGTTCAAAACACCAGACAGTTGAGCCAACAAGACTCATCAATGCTGAAGAAGGGAAGAAGAAAATTAGTAGTGGGGAAATTCAGCCTGATGAATATGCAGGAGCAGAGCGGAGGATACAGGAGCAAAGGAAGGAGGTGCCTGTAATGAACCCTGCCAGGCAGAGACCTTGCTATGGGAGAAGAGCAAAGTCAGGGGCAGAAGAGAGCAGGGGGAAACAATTTACAACAAACATATCATGAAGAAGGAGAGCGGCACAGAGCGACTTCAGATGTGGATCAAAAGAAACCTTGATACAGTTGTATTCTGCTCTAATCATGGCCAAATATCAACTTTCCGCTGCACAGTATCAAAACCAGGTTAATGTTGACCAGGAAAAAGCATCTGTTCAGTGTATCAGCTTAGAGCAAAACTCTTTACGGAGGTACCCTTTTAAAAATTTATTTTCTTGAGCAATATAGTAACAGTACAGTGTAATAAACAATACTAGTAAGATACAACATTGTGCTTGGTTTTGTTCTTCACCCTGAATCTTTCCCACCTTCAAGTAGAAATTTTCCCTTCTTCTTATCATAGTTTTTACATCTTTGTTTAAAAGGTGCCTTGCACAGCACTGTCCAACCCAAGCAGAACAGACAAACCTTTGACCAGGCTTAGCTCCTGCCTCTGATCTTAAGACAAGGCAGCTCAGTCTCACCATGCAAACATCTCCAAACACTGTACACACGCTCAGGACTTCTCATTTTGGTTCATCCATTCGTAGAATCATAGAATTGTTTAGGTAGGAAAAGACCTTTAAGATCATCAAGCCCAACTGTTAACTTAGCACTGCCAAGTCCACCACTAAACCATGTCCCTAAGCGCCACATCTACACGTCTTTTAAACACCTCCAGGGATGGGGGCTCAACCACTCCCCTGGGCAGCCTGTCCCAGTGCTTGACAACTGTATTGGGTTTGCATAGCAAGGTTTTGGGAGCAGGGGGGCTACAGGGGTGGCTTCTGTGAGAAGCTGCTAGAAGCTTCCCCTATGTCTGATAGAGCCAATGCCAGCTGGCTCCAAGAAGGACCTGCTGCTGGCCAAGGCCGAGCCCATCAATGACAGTGGTAGTGCCTCTGCGATAACATATTTAAGAAGGGGGGAAAAAAAATACACAACTGCAGCCGGAGGTCTGGATGCTCACCCTCGTTGTACCTTAACTCCAAACCCAAAGGCGTTGAGAGAGGAGGAGAGAAAATCGGGAGTGAAGTTGAGGCTGGGAAGAAGGGAGGGGTGAGGGGAAGGTGTTTTAGGATTTAGTTTTTATTTCTCATGACCCTACTCTGATTTGACTGGTAATAAATTAAACTGATTTTCCCCAGGTCAAGTCTGTTTTGCCTGTGATGGTAATTGTTGAGTGATCTCACCTTGTCCTTGTCTCGACCCATGAGCTTTTCATTATATTTTCTCCCTGCCTGTCCAGTTGAGAAGGGGAGTGATAGAGTGGCTTTGGGGGGTACCTGGCATTGAGCCAGGGTCAACCCACCACAACCACCCTTTCGGTGAAGAAATTTTTCCTAATATCCAATCTAAAGCTCCCCTGGCGCATCTTGAGGCTGTTTTCTCTTGTCCTATCACTTGTTACTTGGGAGAAGAGACCAACACCCACCTCGCTACAACCTCCTCTCAGGCAGTTGTAGAGAGCGACAAGGTCTCCCTGGAGCCTCCTTTTCTCCAGGCTAAACAACCCCAGTTCCCTCAGCTGCTCCTCATAAGCCTTGTGCTCTAGACCTTTCATCAGCTTTGTTGCCCTTCTCTGGACACGTTCCAGCACCTCAATGTCCTGCTTGTAGTGAGGGGCCCAAAACTGAACACAGTACTCGAGGTGTGGCCTCACCAGTGCCGAGTACAGGGGGACGATCACTTCCCTGGTCCTGCCGGCCTTCCTACCCATCCCTGACAGGCTGTCCTGGGCACTTGGCTGCCGGCCCTCGGGCTGGGCGCTGTGCCGGCCCCCCCTCACCCCAGCCCGCCAAACCGGGGCTCCCCGCCGTTTGAGGCGACGCCTCTCAGCCGGCTGCTGCCGCGGCGCGAAAGCCAAGCCAGAGGGGCGTATCCGAGGGGCGTGGCCATAAGGGGAGTGGGCGGGGCGAGGGAGGTGCCGCCCGGCGCGGCGCCGGCGGGAGCGGGAGCGGGAGCGGGCGCGGGCGGAGGGGGCTGCGGCAGCCCGGCCGCCCCGGCTGCCCGGCATCGCCTGTTGCAGCGCGGCTCCTCGCTGGTAACTATGCTCCCATCGCTGCTTTATTTGCGCTTCTTATAATAACGATTACAGTAATAATTATATACTTGGAATTGATATCTAATTTTATTTTAGAGAAATAATAATTATAGAATTAGATTGCAATTGTTATATTACTAATAAATATATAAATGAATAATTATAATTAATAGACGGCTTAATTTACTATTATTATTGTTGTTATTACTATTGTTATTGTTGTTGTTATTTTTATCATCATCATCATCATCATCATCATATCATCATCCCCGCGGTACTCCCGGGAAGAAATTAAAATCAAAATGAAACTAAGCCCTCGCCGCTCGCCAGGGAGGGGCCGGGGAGAGCGGCCGCCGAGCGGGCAGTGACCCTGTCCGCCGCCGGTCCCGAGCTGCGGGGCGGCCGCAGCGGTGGGGATGGAGGGCGGGGAGCGGTGCGGGGGTCCCGGCGGCCGTTCCGGAGGGGCTGGCAACGGGGCGCCGGGTCCGGCGGGCGGCTGAGAGCGTGTGTGCGGGTGTGGAGCCCTGCACGGAGAGCCTGCAGCGCCGGAGGGGCTGGGAAACGGGGCTCTGCCCTAGCACAGCAGCCCCCCGCTGACTGCGGGGGATAGCAGGTGTGGGTCTGGTGTTTCTTAATGCAAACTGGGTCGAGCTGAGCCAAACCTCTTCAGATTAATCTCGGAAATGTAGTTGATTTCAGAAATAGACCCAGCGCTGCGGTCCTGATTCAAGCAAACCCCATTTGATCGAGCGTGAGAGAAATCTTGCCTGGGTATAAAGTCTGTTGTGAGTGACTTAGAAATGTGGAATAGGGCGGGGAGGGGTGGGACACCGAAGTGGAGGCAGTTTTAGCATCTCTGTTAGCTGAAAATGATCTCATTAGGTTGCATTTAGGGACTGATGAGTAGTCTGCATCTGTGTTACGTGAACGCTGACCACCAAGCATCGTTTCCTGTGTCAAAATGTGCTTAGCTGATACATTTAATCTTAGTTTTATTTTTTAAATTCCTTTTTGTCCACAGGGTCCCACTAAAGACAACTTCTTTATAGCGGTAATAGTTTTGAGAATTTCTGAAGGGCATTTCTTTTGCCTCGCTATGGAAATGAAGAAGCTGGTTTGCGTGTTGCAGATGACTCTGCTGTTTGTCCCCTGCCTGCAAGGTTAACATTTCCCTACCAGGCTGGCAGCAATCAATTTCGCTCTCTTGCCTCTGCTTCTGCGCTTCCTTTGCACGTATTCCACTGCAGAAAGTCAGTGGAATGGGCTGAGGGAAAAATTTGGATGTCTTTCCACAAAAGAAACTGCATAAATGAAATTAAAGGTATGGCTGCAATGTGCTAATAGATGCCAGAGGGGAATTCTCTATGTAACACGCCAAGGCATTTACATTTTTTTATGTAATCGTCATTGAAGAATCAATACTGTGCCCGAATGATTTATTTTATCGTTGGCTTTTGTGCTTAGCGGGGCGAGAGCCGAAGCAAAACATCACAATGAAGAAATACACCTTGCATGTGTGCCGTGCCACATGGTGAGCTCTTCCCTGTTAGGCTGTAAGATCATTTGGGCAGCTGTGGTGTCACCGTCCTTGCGCAGTAGCGATGGTTGCATCTCCTCCAAGGTGTGGCCACCTGCTGCGTGGTGCTGGGGGTCTGAGGGCTGGCTGGTGCAACATCCCACCTCCCTCCCTGGCACCCCTTTCCGTGGGAGACAGAATGGGGGTGTTCATGCCTGCCTTTGGATTTGGAGTTAAGGTATGACGAGGGTGAGCATCCAGACCTCCGGCTGCAGTTGTGTAGTTTTTTTCCCCCCTTAAATATGCTATCACAGAGGCGCTACCACTGTCGCTGATGGGCTTGGCCTTGGCCAGCGGCAGATCCATCTTGGAGCTGGCTGGCATGGGCTCTATCAGACATGGGGGAAGGTTCTAGCAGCTTCTTGCAGAAGCCACCCCTGTAGCCTCCCTGCTACCAAAACCTTGCCACACAAACCAAATACAAATCTCAAGTCCCCTGGTCAGATGTAGGCACATGCACTGAAGATGACACCCTGAGGAAGGCTAGGAGGATACCTGAAGGATGCCAGAATCCTCCTACTGAAACATTTTGTGTGTGTTCATGCCGTTGACAATGAAATACTGGGCTGCAGTCTTCCCTTCCCCACAACACGTGAAATTTTTTGACTGGCAATAGGGATAATCCAACAAACCCTTGCCAAAATTTGTAATTTTTCTTCACCAGAGCACTGACTTCAGCAGGGTTAGTAGTTTCACTAACAGGCACAAAGCCAAGCATTTGGCGGGTGGGACGTCGGGTCGGCCCAGGTACCGCAGATGATAGTACTACGCTTGGGCTTGGCCAGGTCCCTTCTGCCAGGTACCCACTGGCAGGGGTGGTAAGGGAAGCCTTCCCTGAAGTGCTTTCTCCTGGGTCTGCAGTGGTGTCCGTATGTCTGTATAGGCCAGTGCTAGGTTGTATGTGGACCCCAGACTGAAAACCCTGCTTGTCAGATACCAAAGAGTGTGATTTAGGCTTCCTCTCCTGAGGAAATTTCACATCCTGTAATTTGCGAGCAGGGTGAAATTTTGGTCTTATAGGGGCTCCTGGCAAAACTTCTCCAAGCTTCAGTGGGACTGGGTTTTTTCTCCTTTCAGACAAGAGGAATAATGTGGCCTTTGTGTTTGCAAGATCAAGGCCTATCTTTTTTTATTTCCGCATAAAAGGCAAAGGCAAAGGCTGTGCTTAAAACACTGCCTCACTCAACAGCTTTCTGTGAGTTTTCCCCGGTGGGAAAGAGCCTCTTTCCATTTTCTGTTCCAGACCCTTCCCACGGCGATGGCAGGGGCCACGACAGCAGCTGGGTGGTGGCACAACCATCTGAGCAGGTGTCTGGTGTGACAAGACACGCGCGAGGGACTGGGGCCCAGATCCCCAGCAGTGTCTGCCGCTGATGTTCGTTGGTGATCCATCTTGGGTGACTGTTTGGATGGTGCTTCCATCAGCTGCTTCCAAAATTATCCCTCTATTCCTTTAATGATTGTTAAGATGTACCATGTACTAATTGTGAGGGAGAAGGTCAGCAACAGCGGCGGTCCTGTAACGGAGTATGCTATATGTGTTATTTCTGAGTTAGAAAACAAGATGAAACTCAGATGAAACTCCCTTTCCCACACCACCACATCACATGGTGCTTCCTCACCGTTAATGCTTTCTCTCTTGCGTCCCATCACCATCTCTATGAAGAGACCTGCAATTCCTGAATTTTTGCATGTGCAACACACACTTCAGATAGCCCTTGCTCTATTAAAGGTGCGATGCTAAAAAACAAGTCCTCAGATAACTGATACCCTCCGATCATCCATGCAAAATCAGAAGCAGTGAGGAACCGTAGGCAGGGCTGTGTTGGGAGCATGCGCCAGGAGATCAAGAGGAGGAACTTGGAGATAAACGTCTTCTGCTCCTCTGCATGCACATGTATAACTCGTACAATTGCTAAATAACCAGACTTATTTATTTACACATTTATTTATTTATTTATTTATTTTACAGATAACCCACAGTTTTTTCTCATGAAAATACAATCATTCATCAGAAATTATATTATTTTCCTTGTTATCAGAGAATCCACATTTTGTTTTTGAGGGCTGGATGAAATAAATACCAATTGCAACGGTGCATGTTACCAAAATGGAATGATTTTCATCAAGAAGAAGCTAGAACCATGCTGCTAGTCCTCCTACTGACCTTTAGTATTGGCGACATAGGGATCACACACTGGAAAATTCACAAATTGGTAATAGCATTACAAGGTGGACTTGAGGGATGGATTTCTAAATTGATGGTGTACTCTGCAAAGAAAACATCTGCTTCTTTTTTTTCAGTATTTCGCTTTTCTCAGGCTCTCCCTGTTCTGCCTGTGGGAGGAGACCCTCTGGACAGTGTCCGATCAGAGCCCCCGACCCAGCTGGCTCTCGGGAGCCCTGAAGTTGGTCCCACTGCATGCAGGCTTAGGGGCCTGAGTCGGATGCTCAGTGTTAGGGAGGGGAATGCTCCCCGTGTAAACGTCTGCAGTCTGTAGGCTTCCTCTTTTCCTTCCTACCCTACCTAGTGACCTGGGGACTCTTAGTACATACAGTGCATTCATTTCCTTCTCTCATATGGGGAGACAGCTAGTCCACTTCATCAGCATTTTGAATAAACCTGATTTATTTTTTAATCTGCTTTAGCCATATTTAATCTCTTTCTATTGTGATCATCCTTATACTTTTTTTTAGGGTTTTATTCTGAATCAATATTTAACATATTTCCCTAGTTAACATTTCCCTAGTTTAAAATTTATTTATCTTGGTTGGTTTTCATTATTGAACCTTCAATATCTACTCTTCCTTTCCTGTTGTCACATTTTAGCACTAGTAGACCTTTATTAGATTGTGGATGTACGCCCTTGACTACTACTGTTTCAGGAAGCTCAACACATTGCATTTTGTTCTTGCAAGCCCTTATCCTGCAGAAAGTGGGCCGTTTTAGCTGGGAACACTCATACGTATGAGCTAAGTAATCATGTATGCTTTTACATCAGAAAAGTTTCCTTCCTCGTAGCATTGCATTTTAATGTAACCCACTGAGCATGAGATTTGGGTAGATGAACACCAGAGGTCCCTTCCAGCCAACACATCCACGGTCCTTTCTTCTCAGCCTCTTTAAACTGGGTACCACAGGATGGAAAAGCGTGGTTAAAATTCTAGTGTCAAAGTATTTGGGACAGCAGAGTGGCAGCACATGCCTTTCACATCACACTTAAATCAGCGAGTCCAAAAGTTTTTGGAAAAGGAGGTCAGCATCATTTCTGGAATTGATGTCCCCAAAGATAAAGCACTGTAAAACTGCAGTAAAAAAATATTTGTTTCAGAGATCTGAGTATTTTACAAAATGTTTTTGTTCTTGTAAGCAGAAATAGTCATATTTCTTATCAAAGTGGAATTTATTTCCCCATTACAGTTCCTGTCACTGTGCTGTTATATTGCCTAAACCTGAAATGAAAGCAGTTTTGTTAACTTTTTACAAGTGCTTGTTGCCATGTTGGGATTGAATTGCCTATCCCTCTCAGGGCAGAAAAAAATCACAAAAAAAGTTTCATTTTCTGGTGTGAACTGGTAAAAGGGAGCCAGTATGCTGGGTAAGAGTGGAATTGAGTGAAAAAAATTCTAAAATAAAGCCAGAGTTACTGCTTCTTTTTTTTTTTCGTAATAGTTTTATGTGGTCATCATGTTAAATAACAAGGAGAAATGGAAACCCCAGTGTCTGCTGTTAAGCAGAAGTCTCAAGCTGAATCACTGAAGGCGTACATAAAAATAGTATCTTTAGAAACAACTTCTTTGTTTCATGTAAAGATACATGAGAACATTCTCTAGTTTTTATATAAACAAGTTTCTGAATGATTGACTCGAGGAAGTTGTCAATGTAATTTTTCTTCTATTGCTTATGGGAAGAACTCAAAAGATGAGATTTCAGTGTATCTTACAGACAAATGCTTCTTTGCATTTACAAGAAAAGAAATAATTTACGCCATATATCAAAATCTCTTTAAAAACTATACAAGTTTTACCCTACTTTTAAATTTGAAAGCATCTGTACTCCTAAGCATCCGCAAACTTTTCTAGCATTTATGCCCTGTTGTTTTGTAGATAGTCCTTGCTTACCTGACATTCTGTAAAGAGAAATATAAAGTTCAGTTTGTGAGATTTTTTATAATGAAATATTGGTAATAAACTCTTGAAAACGTAACTGGCTCCTATTAGTTAGCTTTGGCAATATTTTTCTCCCCTTCCCCATATGTTTGCTGTCTTTATGTACAGGCAGGTGTCATGACTTTGCTCCTCAGTTTTTTCACCTGTGTATCCAGGCCAGAGTTTTCAAAATAAAACTTAGATTTCAGATTACCCAGTTTAAGACATGAAAAAAATAGAGCAGCCTCTGGAAAGTGCTGAGCAGCTACTGTCAGACAGCTGTACTGTACTCCTCGAGGTCCCAGGGAAGAGGATGCATCCAGGCTTTTTGGAAGATCCGCAGACTAGAAGTTCGTGGAAGTCCTTGGGTTCTGGATCTCAGAATTCACCCAGTTCCACTCGGGGTTAGAGAAAACAGCAAAGACCACACAAGATAAGTGGAAATAGCTTGAATTACGTTTTGCAGGCACAGTGAGGTGATTTGCATGTTAGTGACTTGATCAGTTTGGCTTTAATGAGCAAAGTTAATCAGGACTGTGATTAACACAGGAAATGTGAGCAGGGGCACGCAATGAGCAACAATGTCAGGACATTTATTTTTGCCTATGAATTAAAATGAAGTAGTTTATGTGTTCTTTAAAAAAACTTAGTTTATCCTAACAACTCTATTTTAAAATACCCACCTTGCCATTGCTTCATGAGCATGCTTTCCCATCAGCTTGGACCCTGCACATCAGGGGTCCCTCACTGACTGCTTGGTTGTAAGGCTAGGCAGAGTAACTCCTAGCTTGGACACTCAGCTTAGCTCCCCTTGCTAAAAAGACCAAGAATCAGACGAAAGCATCCTCCTCACCAGGTACCCAAAGCCAAATGCCTTGCCAAGCTGGCTGGTGGGGTTGCCCCCATAAAGAAGCCATCTCTGAATGTGGGAGCAGGCTCCCCTGTACCTGGTTGGAGAGACCTGCAGTGCCATCAAGTGATAAACCTGGGGGCATCTGCTGCCTGTGAAGTCGTGCAGTGATAACATAGACATCGCATGGATAAATGGTGTGAGGGGACACTGGGGCAGAGGAAGTAACACTGTGCTACTCCCTTCCTTATGAGATGGGGTCCTCTGCCCCTGAAGGTCTCCCATGCTCATGAGAGCGTGTTTCTCAGAACTAACACCACCCATAAACGATTTAAAAGAAACTGTCTTTGAATATGCATGCCAGTAGGAAGCCTGATATTTGCAAAAGTTGTTGGGTTTTAGGTAGTACTGGAGGTGTCAGTATGCACAGGGCATTTGGGACAAATAATTAATAAAAAAGTTCTGCAAAGAGAAAATAATGTTTTGCACGTTTTGCTTATGATGATGGTCAATGTTTTACAGGATGAGGCAGCAATCAGTTTCTTTATTCTTATATTGCAAACACAGTTCTTATATTGTCTGTTTGCCTCAGAGAGATTGCGAGGTCAAAAAAGAGATACCAAAGGAGAGATACTTCCCAGAAGACAAGAAAGGGATTTATAGCCAAACAGAGAAGGGAAATGTCCTTACTAAAGATCCTTTAGACCCATCTTCAATCTCCTGTAAGTAACAGGATAATTGACACATTTTGCATCTGATTTCTAGTATCAGAAGGAATCAAAATATGTGTTAATCACATTTTTTTAAGAAAGACCACCCTTCCCCTGCCTTCTTTTCATTTTGGGTGTTCATTCAGTTAAAAAGGCAGTGCAGTCTTAATGCTGTGATATACCAGTGAGCCCCAGTATTTTTGTGTGGATGCTACACACATAGATGAGAAAACAGTTTTTCAAAAGCAGCCCTCAGGTGAGGATTGGTATTTTACACTGATTTTCAGATAACCCCTGCTGGCTGCCCTTGCTGCAAAGGTGCGAGTGGCCAGGCATTCGCCTTTGTCTGCAGTTCTCATCTGCATCCCAATGTCCAGACTTCATCAACATCTGCTTTCACAATTACATGTCCCACATAGACAAGCAGAAAGTCAGAAGAGGAAGGACTGTTCAATGGTTAGACCACTATGTCAAACCATGGGAGATCTGTCTCACATATATATATTAAAACCATGTCTTTTTTAAAATAAGAGAAGTAGAATACATTAGTCAGTGGCAGCTTAGTTGCTATGAGCATTTGAGCTAGCTTCTTTAAGCAAACTCAGGTATCTCTGCACTACTCTGCCTTCAATGTCTACATGGCCTTAGTTAAATGGGTTTGTGCAACCAATGGTAACCAGAAATCCTAGTAGCTGCAAGAGAGGTATCCCCTTAGGCTGTGACCGCCATGTATCTGCCATGTATTTATCCTCTCATCCTTCCTCTCAGAGCCTTTCTTGTGGTGGGATCTGAGGACTCCCCTGTGTCAGCCCAGGCACATACAACCCATGCAGTGGTGTGTCCCCGAAATTTTGGGCAAAAGCACACAGCCTTTGCTTAAATGCTGACTTATTTTGCAAGGGCAGGTAGGAAGACCTGCTGAAAAGATGGCCTTTAATAAAAGCTGGGGTTTGTGGCTGTGGATACCTGTGTGCTAGGAAGGAAGGGAGACCATAAAACTTTGCGGGAAGGCTGCAGAGCAACTGGTGCATGGGATCTTAGTAAATGTACAGTAATTTCTCTCTCATTCATGAGTCAACATCTCTTGCATTCATCGCTGGAACATACCCTCGGGCATAGAGTAGCTGGAGCATCATAGTTCACATGCCAGCTGTCCTCATGGTGCCTCATTCATGTGGCCGTGGCCAGAAATGCACCTGCCAAAGGTGTTCCTGAGCTTTAAGTAGAGAAATCTCACTGGGATGTGGAAATACACTTATTTTTAAAATGAAAGATAACAGCTCTTCAGCCATGGAGGAAACAGAGATTACAACATACAGCTGAAACTACTGAGGAAATGTAAACAGGCTGAACTAAATCTAGTCTTTGAAAAAGCACCTGCGAACCATCTTGTTTAAATGTGATTTGCAAGTCAGAGCCTGCAGCATGCAGTCGAGCACACGCTTACAGTATCAGTGTGCTGCACAGGAGCACGGTGGGTCTTACTTCTCTGTGAAATGAGTCAGGAGAAGATTGGTTTGTAGGCAATCATTGCAGGCCATCAGAGCCATCCCCCAGTTTTTCTTCCTCTTCCAGTTGCAGTTGCAGGAACAGCTCACGTGCAGAGGAGGGAGAGGGACCAGGCAGACTTGTGATTTTCTTCAGTGTGAGATCTTTGCCTGGCTCTGCTATAGTTTGGCTGTCTGGTGTTTCTGACAGCTAAAACGGGTATTTCATTACACGCTACTCAGTCATGTAATACGTAATTCTGTGAAGAGCTGAAGAACATACTTTGTTATACCTAAAACTTACATACTTTGTTTTACCTAAAACTTACATACTTTCCACATGAATGCTTGGAAGAAGGATTTAGAGTTACTGTCATGTAGGAAACTCGTTGCTGCTCATGTGAAGCTCATAACTCACCACGTGGGAAAAGGCAAAGAAATGCCTGAAGGAGCATTAAACCAGCCAAAGCAAGTTTAACCTGCAGGCAGACTGCTCCTGCCACTCTTGACACTCAACCCTCTTTCCCTTGAGCTGTTTGGTTGTTTGTGCCAATCTTTTACCCCAGTCTCATTCCCCCTCTCCTGCGTGCCTGTCCTTTAGCCCTGGCTAGCAAAGGGGATGAAATAAAAACTGATGATGCTCTTGCTTTCTTTTCCCCTCACCCATTGCAGCGCTCTGAATGATGGTGGTAGAGCAAACCATCCTTCTGTCTGTCTATATCTGGTTTCTCTTACCTCCCTCTCTGTCTCATCTGGGAGAGTGCAAGCCCTTTGGGAAAGCTTTCTTTCTTATCCTCTGTCTTTCTTCATTCCTGGAACCACAGTGTCCAGAGGCTGCAGGAGCTCTTGTAGAAACCAGCCCTAGGAACAAAGAAGACAGAAATATGCAAAGGGAAAAAAATGTGAGCACCCAGGAACATTCTGGAAGAAAAATTTCACACCACATTACCCATTCCTTTATACAAACTTGACGCTCCAGGGAGGATGGTTTCTGGCCAGCACTTCACAGTGACTGAGGCCATTTTCATCTCTGAGCAGTAACGTGGCTCATTGTACCTGGTTTCAAATTTCAGAGTGGACTCCATGGCCAGTCTGTACCCATTGCCCATGGCAGAGCTTGCCAGGCACGTCTTTGCCACCGGCTTCGATGGGAACATTCCCGGCAGAACAGGACTGGCAACCCCAGGGTGGATGTGTACAGATCTCCTGCCTGTGGAGATCTGCAGAGGACTTACGTTGCAGCCTCTTTGGCTCGGCCCTCCCGCCCATGGAGCCTGCAAAACACCACCAGCACTGCTGGGTGTTGGAGCTGCAGGAGGAAATCATCTCATACTGATGGTGCACCAAGAAATCCTACTGCTCAGGTGGTATTCCCGGTGCCCATCCCTCCTCCATGTGCCCTCAGTTAACCCATGTGGGGTGTGCAGAGGAGACCGAGGCAGACATATGCTTCCACGAATCGCTCTCAGCTGTTTGGGAAGCTGGTCTGGCTCCAACCATCACCTGTCCATGGACAACCCACTTTCCCCCTTCCCTCCTGCTGCCATAGGGCAGGCACCAGCTCACCGGGGCGATCCCAGCCTCAGGCTCCCTGCATGCCTGTGTCTTGTCCTTGGCATAGCTTCAGCTGCCTGCCCAAGAGGAGTAATGGTGGGGCTGCTGGCCATGCCTTGGTTGTCCATACCAGCCAGTTGCCCACTTCCAGGTCATGACATAAGCTAGCCAGTGGTATCATCTGCAGAGGTTTCCTTCATCTTGAATGTGTTCAGGGTCTATGTCCCTGCTGTTTGGGAACAGCTGAGCTCAGAGGTGATGGAGTTGGCCATTCATTGCATGCAACACTGATAAATATCTGAGAAGGGGCTAAACTGATCTTCCTGAGATCCATTGCATGCAACACTGATAAATATCCGAGAAGGGGCTAAACTGATCTTCCTGAGATCATCTCCAAAGCCATCCCACTCATCGGCTCAGCTGTACAATGAGGGATGGAAACTGGGCAGCAAAGCTGGCTGGGAGCAGGACTAGTGACACTGTCAGTTTTGGGGTTTTGGTTTAGGGGGTGGGTTGTGTTCTCTTGCACCCTACAGGTCAGTGAGTGCCTGGGAAAATGAACCTCACTGTTGACTTGTGGGTGACCTGCAAGGATGCCATGGTCTGTGCATTTATTTAGTAGGATGCAGAGCTGAATATGGACAAACAGTATTGCTCCTTGGGCTGGTTATGCAGGGGATTTCTGGGCAGCTGCCTGGAAGAGTTTGTTCTTTTACCGTGATCTGTGAGAGCAAAGAGGGTGCTTGCTGGGATTACCGGTGTGCATCACCTGGAGAGCATAGGGCTTGTCTCCTGGCTCTGCCCTGCGGAAGGCCTTGGTTTCTAAATTCCTGACACCACTGGCACAATCACACACACACAAGATCAAGATGGTTGTGAAGTTTTCATGTGTTACCAATTTGTTTAACATTTCAGTTTCCCCTGTGCCTCTCGAATGCTGTGTCAAAAGAGCAATTAATGTTTGTTTCAAGTTTATCTGTCTTTTAGGTAACACTCAAGAGGTAATGTTTTGTGCTGCTTTTCAAGAACAGTTGTTTAGGGGCTCTTTTGAGTCTTCTGACATTTGAAAACACACCTGATGACTTTGCCTCATTAGTTTTCGGTGTGCATTGGCCACAGCAGCACAGAAAATTGAGCAGCTAAGTGAGGATGAGGAGATGAGAAACTCCTCTGCTTGTCTGAGGATGTGCTCTCCCCGTTTTCTAGCAGTGCAGGCAGCTCCTGTAGGGTATCCATTGGTAGCAACACAAGCAGCATCTGTGCAAGCAAACCGATGCCATCTGATACGCATCTGACACTTGACTCTTGGCACTTGCTTTCGAGTGGCAGATCTTCCATCTCTCTGTGTTCCCTCAAAGGTCTTTCACTTGAAGCACTCAGCAAAATTAAAGTCTAGTTTTCTCTTTTACAACATGTGCCTTCTGTAAGAGTGCTAACTTAACGACTATCCCAGTATAGAGGGTCTTCCTGACCATATTTTAGTCAGTGCTAAATACGTTGTTTGTTAAAACTTGTCCAGGCTCAAACTTTTGCTCAGGTGTGCAAAGCCTCGCAGTCTTGGCTACCCTTACTGTCAAAGCCCAGCTACTGCTCTATACAGACTTCTAGAATAGGAACATGTCTTTGGATGAATACCCTTCAATTGCCTTGCAGAGTGCATCCACATCTCTTCAACCTTATCTCAGCTGAGCTTCCAAGAGATATCAATGTCAACCACTAGGACAGGAAGGTGTTTGACCAGCGAGATGAAAAAAATGCTTGGTTTTGCTTATTTGAGGTAAGCAAAGCTGATGATAGTGAAAACATGAAGGAATCATAACTGGGTTTTTGTGGGGCTTGGGTTGAAGCAGGATTACAGCTAAAACCAGCTGTAATTGGTATTTGTTAGTTTACCTATGTCATGGAAGGGATTAATCCCAAATACAAACTCTGACTCGGGGGCGTTTCTTAATCACCTTGTAAAAACATTACTGAGACTAGATTTGTCAGGAAAGAGGGTGGCCTTTTACGCATTCCTTTTCCAAAAATAGAGATGCACCAGGTAAGAGTTTGTTAAGGATTCAGGACCTTCATCTTATGGCCTTTGAGGAAAGCCTGGCCTCAGATACCTCCTGTGTTCAATTTCCATACTGATGCCTCCACCAAAAAAAAAAAACCAAACAAACCCACAATCTTTTTTTTTGTCTTCCTGCAGCTTCAGTCAATGCAGAACATGTTCCCTCTGAAAGGCTGTCACCCAGCACAGGGCATGGTCAGCCTAGCACTGGCTTTCATCCTTCACCCGCAGAGCGTGGCAAGTCCCCCTGAGGCAGAGCCAAAAGCAAACACAGCCGTGGCAAGGCTGGAAACGAAACCCCCTCGGTTCGGGCATTTCCTCTCCAGATTCTGTACTGAGATTTTTTTTTTTGATGTGCTGTAGAAAGACAGCAAGTTCCTCCTGAGGGAGGCAAACTTCCCCTCTTGACAGGGAACTAATAACTGCTTGTACGGGTTTCTGAGTGGCAGTTTGTGTGCAGAATTTTGGGCCATTGACCCCCAGGCTTGGAAAATGCAGGCGAGAGGCTGCAAAAAGAAGTGGGGCTTCTGAGCTGAATAGCCTGAGAAAAATTATGAAGAACACTGGCAGAAGAGCACTGCGTGAGGGCAAGCGGGCAGAAGCTGCTAGGGTAGGAGTCAGGGAGTGAAGAAATGGCAAGAGGTAGAGGGAGAAAGGAAAAAAAAGTAGAAAATGTGCAAAGGGAAAATGAGAGAATAAAGGGAAACGTGAGGGGAAAAAAGGAAGACGAATATAGCTTTTAAAGAAGCTGACTGGAAAAAAAAGAAAAATAAGCTAAAAGCAAAGCAAACAGCCTAGGAGGTTAGAATTTCCCACATTTAAAAACATATAAAATCAAAACATAATGATAGAGTATACAAGAAGGTACGTATGTGAGTGTGCCTGCATGCACACAACACTTTGTTCAGTCGTACAGGTGTTTGTGTGTAGATTTCCTTCTGGATCCGAAGCAAACTGAATTATTCTTTTCTTGGCAAAAAGCCACCTGTGGGGAACTTGTTTGGGAGAGCAGCTTAATTTATAATCATGGGTTTTTCCTGCCATTGCACCAGTTTGCAGCAGAAGACAGGTACTTGAAATTCTGTCGGTGGGGTGGCGGCACTGAGGTTCCCAGCAAGTGTTTTATCTTTGCCATGACAGCCACCCCAGGCACACAGGGGAGCCAGCGCCCACGTAGCAGATAGGGGAGGGGGCCTGAGGAAGCCCATTTTGCTACCGTGGCAAAGCCACCTAAAGTTCACTTGCCAAAAATTCAGTGAGATTGAGGCTGTAAGTGTAACAGATATAAATGAGAAGGTTGGTTGACTATGAGACAGCTTTTGCCAGATCCAGATTTTCAAAAAACATTACTTTGTTTCCTCCCAGATTTGCAAAAAACCCTGTCATAATTATTATAATTAAAAATAAAACATTTTTTTTTCCGTCTGTTTCTCCATGTTTTTTACTGCTGTAAGCCTCTGGCCAGTTACACCACCAAAGTCACATTTTCATACTTTCCCCCCCTCATCACAAAGGTAAAATATTTCCTGAAACAAAACCAGAACAGCTAGAAAACAGATTTTGGGCCGAGTCGGGGTCTAACCAAAACTCCGGTTTTCGTAGGAGTGCAAAAAACCCTCAAAACATGAGAGCCAATATTGTTGCAACAGCCTCTGCAAATGACACTTCTAGACCCTTATCCTTCTGGAAATGGGTTTATCAGCAGGCAGAGTCACTGCCGGTCTCTGTTCGAGATGCGGGATTCCGGTGCTTTCCCGGGAGATCCAGGGATGCATGCCCTCCTCCCACTGCAGCCGGCCCCAGGGGTAGGCCACGGGCCATGGCTGCTCAGCTGGCTAACAGTGGCCAGGCTTTCCCAAACTCTTCTTCTCTTCCCCCTGCAAGTAAAACCTAAGATTAGCTCACGCACCATTATTAATATTTCACTAATACTCCCTGTTG
The DNA here is from genome assembly GCA_013401315.1 of Balaeniceps rex. NCBI lineage: Eukaryota > Metazoa > Chordata > Aves > Pelecaniformes > Balaenicipitidae > Balaeniceps > Balaeniceps rex. The sequence continues at coordinate 121,227 of VYZW01051789.1, forward strand.
CAGCAAATGGATGGTTCTGCTCAATAATTCATGGCTGGGTGTAGCCTATTAAATTTGTAGTGGGGTGTACACTTTCATGTTATTTATTTATCATTGCTTTCATTTTACAGTTGTTTTTTTTTCCCTGCTGTTTCATTTTTCACTTGCTTAAATGCTTCTCCTTCAAAGTTCAGACTGCTTGCAGGAAATTAATCTTGTTCCTTACGCCTTTTAAGTAAGGCTAAGCTCTTACTGCAAGGGCCTGGGACTGGGCCACGAGGAAAACTTTCAGACACACTCAGTCACTTCAGTGCAGGAGATCTCTTTGGAGCAAATGGCTTTGGGACTCTGGCACCACGTCGGACAGCCCAAAGTTCATCCCTGGCCTCAGAGGTATCTGCTTTTTGTTTCGCAGGGATGTTTGGCTCCTTCTGCTGAGGCAACAACCTGCTCCAAGACCAGCAACTGATCGTTGCCCGTCTCCTCCTCTGCCAGCAGGCCCTGTTCTCTCCTAGGCCCCTGCACGTATATTTTGGGGAGCGTAGAGCTTTCTAGGCTGGTTGTAGGTTGTACCCCCTGCTTAGGAGTGATCTTTTGCTTTGCTTTGTGGAAATAGTCTACTTGTAGATTATTTGATCTTTGTGGTTCATCTTGATTCCTAAATAAGACAGCCTGTCAGTGAAACTGAAATAAAGATTTCCTTAGAAGACTCAAAGACAGGTTTTCAGAGTTAAGGGTTTGGAAACTGAAAGCTGCACAAGCATGTAAGATCATAAACCAGTCTCCCAGCCTAGGTTTAACAGAACGTTATCCCCTGTCCATTCCTGTGCCCAGCTGCAGGGGAAAGGGTGAGGTTTGGAGAGCCACTGCTTATCAGAATGACCCCACCAAAACCATGCTTTTCAGTATGAGAGAACCTCTTTTTACATGCCTCCATCTCCAGACATGCCAGTATACAAGCCTAGATGTCCCTCCCAGCCCGAGTGGAAATGCCTTTTTGCTGATTTGCACTGGAGGTTGCCAGCTCTGCTATGTGGCAGAGGTTTCCCTTCGTTTTCTTCACCCCTGTGTAGTCACGGGCTGTCACCCTCCATGCTACCTTCTCCCTCCTCCTCTGGCTCCATGCAGCAGCTGTGCAAGGCACCGCTGGGAATTCCGATACAGGAGGTCCATGGGGGTCAGTGGGTCCTGGTGTGGAGGGCAGTGGTTGCATGGGGGTCAGAGATCCCAGGTCTCAGGGATGGAGAGCACGGTGGCAGACTCCAGCTGGAGGTGAAGCCCTGCAGGGATAGGTCTGCCTCACTCCTTCCTGCATTAACAGATTGAGACAAAGAGTGAGATGCTCTTGTTGCACCAACAGATATTTCACAGTATCATGATTCCACCCCCAAAAGGCCCCAGTATCCATGTTGTGACAAGTTCAATGGGATCACCCACCATTGCTTTGCATTCTCAAGGCTTTTTCTGGTAGATGTAATGCAGGAAGGAGACAGCGTAAAAGCTATTATTTTCACGTGCATTCTGCAAAGCCCCCAGTCTTTAGTATTCTCTCTCCTGCAGAGATCACACGTGGCGTTTCAGGATACATTGCTAACACAGACAGTCCCAGCAGTGGGTCAAATTACCTCCCGCCACCTGAGCACATGCTGTCAGAATAATGACTCCTGCTTCACAAGGACTCATTTACCTTTCAACATCATTTAAGTTCTCAGGGTCCATTTTCAGAAACAAGGCAGGCATTTCAGTACCTAAATCACTAGTGGCTACAGGAAGTGTCACTGATTTTAATAGGAACAAGAACAGGGTCACACGGAATAAAGGTGTGATTCAGATTGCATCAAACTGCAGTGGGAATTAGAGTGGGTCCTCTGTACTTACATGAGAGCAAGATATTATTTGTTTAAATGAGGTCACTTTTAAATAATTTCTATTAATTTTGATTTGCCCTAGTTTTTCATGGACCAGGAGGTTCCCCTCAAAAGAATTTAAAATTGTGCTGTCATTAAAACAAAGATACTTTGCAAGGTCCGCAGGAAGCTGCCACTGTCAGCTTGGAAGAGCTGTGCTGCTGTCCCCACTCTCCTCCCCACCATGCCCTTCTCATCCTGTGTATGTTCTTGGATGGAGGACATGTCCACAACCCGTGACTGTATCAGCAGTGGCAAGGAAGGCATTGCATTACACGAATGTGATTTTGCAAAATAATGGCTTTTGGAGGAACTCATTCCCTGAAGCAGAAGCAGCCTGCAGGAAGGCAAAGGTCTTGGGAGACTGCAGTAGGCGGTTACAGATGCAAGAGCCAAGAGGTGGTCGTGCCAGAAAAGGCTACTGCAGGAATACCCTTCCCTAGTTCCCACAAGGAAACTATTCACCTACAAGGAAACTATTCACCTACAGCAGTACCTCTTCTTAGGCAGATGCCCCAGTTCCTCCAAATATAATTCCCATTCATTGGCGGAAATGGGATCAATGGTTCCTGCAGGCTTTTTGGGTTGCTGCTTACCTTGCTAAGAAATATCCAGGCTTGATGATGGGAGAAAGGAGGCAGTCACCGCCCTTCCTAAGGCTCCCCAAGGCACCTGGGGTGAAGGGGAGGAAGGTGAGAGCCCATCGGCAGGCGAGGAGGCGGGAGTGAACGTGTGCGCTGCCGCTCAGAGCTTCAGGGCTGACGCAGAGGCAGAGGAGAGGAGGAGAAAAGCCGTGGAAGGGTTTGAAGCCTGCAGTGACATGGTCTGGCTGACCTGGAGCGAAGCGTGGCTGTGTTGCACCAGCAGCAGGATGAAAGTGTCAGCGTTGCAAAAGGTGCGTGGAAAGAAAGGTCCTTCAGGTACAGGGATGATAAGGGGCAAGGCTTTTGAAGTGTTTTAGTGGTGATAATAGAGAGGAAAGGATTGGTTTTGACCTGTTCAGCTGTGGCTCAGGGTCACGGTCTGTTTATAATTATAGTCCTCCCTCTGTGAGTGATTGGACACAGTGCATGTTAATTTATGGTACTTAATTCGTAGACAATCATCTTAGCTGTTTCCTAATGTCTTTGCCTGTAACTGGAGGAACATCCCTCTCTAACTTTTCTGCCTTTCATGCAAGTAAATCTCAAAGTAGCTGCATTGGGATTTTGGCCCTAAGACTGGAGCTGTAGGTCAAGTGTATTATTTTTCTAATGCAGGACAGTAATGGACATTTAACTCAGTATCACAGTACATCCTATCATAACACCAGCTAGCCTGTTGCTAACTGTAAGCATACTTTATTGCAAAATACAAGCTAGTTATACTGAAGAGTTACAATTCAACACACTTCTAAGAAATCGATACTGTAATGATTGCCTGCAGTATCCTTCCCCGTGTAAGAAATTACATAGAGAGATCATTGTAATATAATCATACATTGTCAGCAATACCACAAACGAACATCACACAGGTACAATTTAACCAGGTACAGGTAAGAGTTAACTATTGCACCGTACCAGTTAAATGTATTTCAGTGTTGCCCCATAAAATTGTTATTTGTGTGATGCTTCAAGGATGCACAGTGCAGAATTTAAATAGTGTGTTGGCATGACAGGACTTCAGCTGGGGTTGTGTGTAAAAACTACTGAAGTTTAATATTTGGTGAGACTGCATTATTCGGTATACACCATGACATTCCAGTAGGTCTTGAAATAAGGCAGAAAAAGGGAAAGGGATTCATGGCCCACATGGCAAATATATCAAAATATTTGGTTATACTTGCCTTATAAATCCATCATACTTTAAATCTCATCCCTGCTGTCCTTGTATTTCTAAGCTTGTTCAAGTACTGTTTTAGCACAACCGGTGCCTATTGGTATGTACTGGTATGAACCAGTGCTGTGTACTGATGACACGGTATTGAGCTCGATCTAAGTGAGATGAATATAAAATATCATACGCTAGGGTGGAAAATCTGAGTCCCTCACCTACCTTCCGTGTAAGTAATAACTCAAGAGAAGATGTTAAGAGTGCTTAGCAAACATGTCTGATAAAGAAACACCCACCCCTAGTTTTCCTGTGCAAGTAAGATGTTAGATTTAAGGCATGCATCCATTTGGTGCCCTCTTCCCTATCTCAGAAAAGGTATTGCAGCATTCAAGGAGATGTCATGGAGAGCAACAGAAATAATTAAGGATTTGAAAAAGGTCTGTAAGAAAAAAGTTAGGGCTTTTTTCTTTTTCTTTTCACATCAGGCTGGTGTTAAATATCCTAGAAAACAGAGAAAAGGAGCCATGGCACACTCTATCAAATAATGAAATAACCATGGGGAGGTATTTTTCTAATAGAAGGAAGTCATCGAAAATGTCTGGTACATTTTTCAATGTAATTCTGAATACTGCAAATGTATGTGTGCTTCAAGGATGGATCTTAACTATGGGAATTTGTTCATGAGGGAGTTTTCCTGAAGCTCTCTACATCAGCATGTAGCTGATGGTCCAACTGGTCTGATGAATCATGAGTGACAGCTTTTTCACTAAAGCCATTCATTTTGGCTATTTTTTCAGCTGCCTGTTTTCAGAGGCAAAAGTCAGAACAAAGTTGTTAAAAAAGCTGAAGGATGATTCTTCAGCCTGTGGAAAGTGGTGGGAATTTTGCTGCTAAGGCAGGACATTTCTTAAAATCCCCACGGGGTTGATGAATCACTTTTATCTATTGATGTGTTTTCAGTTCTGTTAAGGCTTCTGCAACACTGTGTCATCAGGGTTGAAAGACAGCTAATATTTGCATCCATCAAGCACTTTTATGCTTGACCGTCAGTGTAGTTGGGAAATGTGTCCTTGAAATCTGTGTCAGTTGTGAGGCGACATGAGGAGCACTGAGTTCTGTTTGAGGCTATCCTGTACAAGAAAGGCTTTGACAAACTAGAGAGGCACCAGGATGGTCACGGGCTGGAGCACATGAGGTCCGAGAAGAGGTGGAGAGTGCTGGACTTGTTCAGCCTGGAGAGGAGAGGGCTGAGAGGGATCTTTTTGGTGCCTACACCTACCTAATCAGAACTCATAGAGAACATGGAGCCAGCCTTTTGTCAGAGGTGCGCACTGGGAATAAAAAGGTCACAAGTTGCACCAAGGGAAATTCCAACCACATGCAAGGAAAAAAAGTTTTCACAGTGAGGACAGTCAAACATTGACAGAGGTTGCCCAGAGATGCTGAGGAGTCTTCATCCTTGGAGACACCACCCTGAGTGCCCCAGCCTGACTTTGCAGCAGCCCTGCATTGAGCATGGGGCAGGACTGCAGCCCTTGTTGTTCTGCGAGTCTAAAATGTGGCTGCTTTTAATCGCCAAAGAGAGAAGGTGTTTTGTGCATGCATGCGCGCGTGCGTATGCTTAGTGAGAGAGAACGGAACCGAAGAGGGGTAAAACTGAGAGGAAGTGGTACACGCCAGTGGACCTACTGTAGGAGTAACGAGGTGAAGAGGGAGACCAGAGAAGGGTAAATTTCCTTATAAAGACAAAATCTATTTCACTATGACGTTTTGTCACCAGTCACTTCCCTCTCTGGGCTCAGTCTTGGGCTTGCAGTCTTGGGCTTGACTAGTTGCTCTGCAGATAAGGAAGATTTTCCTAGTCACACAGCAATCTGTTTCGACATACTACTTTGCAGTTCCCCAACCTACAAAAAGTTGTTGGTTTTTTTTTAAAGAAGTTCTGCCCTTTCCATTGGATTTGCAGCTGTTGAGCAGTTGCTCCGGCAGTTTGGACCCACCGCTTGAGCCCGGGAGGTAAGATCACAGCACCTGCTGTTTTTTTAGCAAGCTCCCTCATTGCGCGTACAAGCAGTTTAACTGCACAGGAAATTGTGGTCACCATGAAAAAGCAGTGCAGGTTCTGTATTAGCGTGAAGCATTTTCCAATTGTCTTGTGCGTGGCATTTCTACTGACCTTCAGGAACGTGTTTGATGGATTTAATTGGGCAGAGTGGTCTTTGAGTAGAGTGGTAGTCTTTGAATTTTCATTTGCTGGCATTTCATTAGTTTGGCAGGGTGTGATAAAGTAAGAAGCTGTTATTTAGATTGCAGAGTGAATCCCTGTAAGAGGGTAATTCTAATTCCAGTGATGAAAAACACTGATTCATAAAGCTAATGTATTTTGGCCCATATTGTTCACAATACACTCTGCTGCCTGTTAGGACATTGATTCTAGGCTTTTATAAATGTAATTTTACTCTCCAGAAAATAAATCAAACTGATTCCTGGTGGAGCCCGATTATAGTAGCGACTTCTGCTTTAAAAATGGTGATATGTCGTGGTCCTAACATTGTATTTGCCTTTTAAAAAATCTTGACTGTTGAAGGTTGTCAGGCTTGTCCCTTGTCTTCTTTGGGATTTCAGCTAAGGCTGCAGATGAACTGTGACTTGCAAAGGTCTACAGACATTTTAGGCGGTAGTATTGTGAACAGGAGCCTTTGAGTTTAACTTTTTGCTCTGTAAGAGCAGTAGACTTGCTCTTTTTGCCAGACAGTGGTTTCGTCAGCATGTGTATTTGGTTTAAACGCTGTCTGTACAACTGACCCTTAAGCCTGTGAGTAAACTGACTTTTCAAGCAAATGGGACCTGAGGTCTTTGTTAGTGTAGCCAGTCACAGACAGCATTGGCTGGCTGACCCCTCACTGCTGCAGATGTCAAGTGAAGATGATCTCTAGCAAATGGCAGACGAGGTTGTGCCATCAGAAATGCAGATGGGTGCTCAGCAGATGGCTGTTTGATTATCTTGATAAAAGTAGATCACGCCCTGAAATCTCTCATGTAGAGAAACTCCAGCATGTATCACCTTCCTCCCCTCTTGCTTGTCACGCAGGAGCAGTTTGCCCTCCTGAGATGGGGCCAGGGGGTCTGCGGGGGGTCAGGGATGGGGCTGGGCAAACTCTCCTGAGCGGACAGGAGATGTGGAAACCCCCTCCATGGTGGGAAACTCCCATCGAGGAGGGGTGCTAGAGCCAGAAGGGACTGGGAAGTACCTGCCTGCCTGCTGGTAACGAGAGTGGGGATTTCTGCTTCAATCCTGACCATGAGGACCAGATTTACTTAGCTCAGAAGCTGAAGACAGTGCTCACACAGTAGGTCAAAAAAAAGTATTATGTTACTGGTTTTGAATCTGCTTCCTCAACTGAAATCAAGTAAGGGTCTAGACTGAAAACCGTTACGGTTATAAAATGTTTGAGATCCTATATGAAACCCATTGTACTTAAACAAGTCTAGTGGTGTTGCTTCTTTCTCCTTGCTCACAGAGCATACCATGCACTCCATCATGCTTGTATTGTGCTACCAACTTTTTTTTGATCCTGTTTCCTTCTGATTTCAGTCATGAGCAGCTTAAAATGCAGCTGTGTAGCATGGAGCAGAGCTACCTTGATAGAAATCCTACAGTAAAAGCCATCACCATATGTTTTTTCTAAAGTATGAAAGAACTTTAGAAAGAGGATGAGTAAAGGGGGAGGAAGGAGATGGGGGAGTTCAGGAGAATACAGTGCATTCAGAAACGTAGCTGATTTTCATACTCTTAACCCTTTCATGCAAAACAGCAGACTCCAGTGAAATGCTGATACAAAGCATAAAATATTTATCAAAATGAAAAATATTGATGAAAAAAACTGAAACAGCATTTAGGGTACTGAAACCAGCTGTGCTGCAAGATGGAGTAGGGGGCTCTGCATTGTTTGCTCTGTGCATCTTTGTAGATATCAAAGGGGAAAGCTGTAGGACGGGAAATAAATCGCCGCCCCCGGGCGAGACAAGCGGAGTGTCCCAGACATGGAGGCAGTGCCCGCAAGGAGGAGGATGGCGCGCTGCCACGAGGGGTGCCTGGCAGTGGGGGCTCAGGGACCACACCATAAGGCCAAATTATTTTTTAGAGGAAAGGGGCAAGAGAGGACTGTTCCTTCTGCTGCTCCAGTTCTTGCTTTGGTTCCCCATTGCACACTCAGAGACTCTACAGCTCCCAGTGTGGCACCACTGCAGGAGGGGGTCCCCAGCAGCAGGACAGCCTGTAACGAGGGCTATGTTCAGATGTGCTCTCCATTTTCTGGTCTGGTTTGGTGGGTGGAAGGGCCTGATCACTCAGGGGCTTGCTAAGCCCATGGAAATCCCTGCTGAAATCAGTGAGAAGTCCTGCAAAACTGAGGGTAGAATACAGCTCCCAGCACGGGAGCAGCAGCAACAGATTCATAAATGCGGGTGGAATCAGTCAAATGCAAATATACATTTGTATCTAAAAATAATATATCCACCTCTTTTTTACAGCTGGAACATATTTTTAGTATTTTCCATGCACAGAGGAACTGTTTTCCTGCTAACAAGCTGGAAACACAGGTCATGTTCTCCTTTTCTTGTATCAGATACGGGGCTTCCACAGGACATTTGGGACTGAGTCAGTCCTTCGTGACCTGACCTTCTGCCATTGGGCTGCAGTATGATGACTACCTCACAGGAATAGGAAGAGAGGCTTTTATCTGTCTGCCCCAGGGTTTTGTGTCCCATCTGCCACCCCAGTCGTGATGGGGCAGAGGTGGGGTAACTCCTCATACCCGTATCCAATGCAGCCCCTGTAGATGCTCTCCTCTTCCCCCACCTTAGTTAGCAAAGGTGGTACTGGGTGGGGCAGGGCTTTCCTTGCCAAATAGGACATCTGCTGAATGACTGAAGATGTTTGCCAGTTTGGCTTGGTTGAAAACCAGCTTTGGACAAAAAAAAAAAAAAAAAAAGAAAAAAAAAATCACTGGAAAGCATTTGAGAATCAAAATGTTCCTTTTTCTATGGAAAAATGTTTTCACTTAAAAGCTGGCTAGCTTGTATTGGTAAAGGGATAGAAAACACAAGTGACCCAACAAAAAACGTAGTGTACTGGATCAATTTTTTCTTTTAAAAAAAAAACTACAGACTTTGATAGAAAAAGAATATGCACGTATATGCTATCTCCCTGGTAGGATATATCTGACAGACAAAAGACACATAAGGAGAGTATTTATGGGTTCACAGCTCTGCTTCTTCAATGTCTTAATTTCCTTGAAGGATTAGCACTCCCTGCCACTGAGGGGGCATTGGAAAGAGATCTCCATTTGTCTACAAGCTCTGTGGATTTTCCCTTCCTAAGCCCTGTTGACTCGTATTTGATTTAAGACTCAGGCATCGCATTGACAAATAAGGTCCTTTATAAAATGGCACATTAAGAAAATAACTCATGGGCATCACCATGTTGCTTTCTGAACAGCAATAAAAGTCTTTTCTCTGTGTTTCTTCAAATTGTATACAAAATAAAATATGTGAAGTGCAACAGCTTAACAATTCCAGTGCCTGCATACAGGGTGAGATTTTGCTGTTGCAGGCACCAGTCTTTTAAAATGCCTTTGAGGCAAAGAGTGTAATTTATTGTGGGCTAAACTGTGAATCTTAATCATGTACCAGGGAGGAACTATTTGCCATAACTTCAGAAAGACTCCTCACTGTATTTTGTTTGCTGATTTAAGCAGCAACATCCCATCCAGATTGAAGGTACTGTAATATCCAAGTTACACATTGCTAATAGAGCCAAGTATGTTTCTGTCTACTTTAGGATTTAAAATTTAATGCAGCACCTTTGAGGAAATTAGAAAAAACTCTTGTGTGTCTCTGTAGCTATTTAAATAGGGAAATAGTCATACCACTAAGTGCACGGCTTGAAAAATGAACTTTTGTCCTGGTTTCGGCTGGGTTAGAGTTAATTTTCTTCCTGGTAGGTGCTATAGCGCTGTGTTTTGGATTTAGCATGAGAATAATGTTGATAACACACTGATGTTTTAGTTGTTGCTAAGTAGTGCTTACACTAAGTCAAGGAGTTTTCAGCTTCTCATGCTCTACCAACTGAGAAGGATGGAGGTGCACAAGAAGCTGGGAGAGGGCACAGCCAGGACAGCTGACGCAAACTGGCCAAAGGGATATTCCATACCATATGATGTCATGCTCAGTATATAAACTAGGGGAAAGCTGGCCAGGGGCCGCTGCTTGGGGACTGGCTGGGCATCGGTTGGTGGGTGGTGAGCAATTGCATCATGCATCACTTGCTTTGTATATTCTATTATTTTTATTATTATTATTATTATTATATTATTTCAATTATTAAACTGTTCTTATTTCAACCCACGAGTTTTCTCACTTTTACTCTTCTGATTCTCTCCCCCATCCCACCGGGGCAGGGGGAGTGAGCCAGCAGCTGTGTGGCGCTCAGTCACTGGCTGGGGTTAAACCACGACAAGTTTTTTTTATGAACCTCCTCACCTGTTCAAAGATGCTGCAACTCTTCATGCTTCTTCAATGATTTTCAAAGTTGTTGTGCAAGAAATGCATCTAATTGACATGTGGTTCAAAACCTGATGGTATTTGCTGATGCTGTCAGTCATGGTGAGTAGCTGGCTATTTGAATAACTCACCAGTGAGGAAGAGACACGTGGATTCTAGTTTTTATCTTACATCATTAGCAGAAAAAAACCTATCACAAAAAAATGTCAATGCAATCTGCCTGGAAGCTCTGACACCAAACAAGAATAAAGGACGTGGATGGGATTGTTTGTTTGTCTAAGATGGCTGGATACCCTAGAGCCATCACTGCAAATTATCACTGCTCCAAACTGGCAGTAAGGCTGCGGAAATTCAGTGTTAACGCCACTGTCCTACTTTGCTGTGGGTGCACTATGGATCACGCTGCTAGTGCAGGGATACAAGCACATTATTTTGATCAGAACTGCAAGAATAACAACAGATAATAATAAATATATGAGAGCGAAGCATGATAATAGCAAGAATGCTGAGAATATGAAGTTTAATTGGGAGATAAACTATTCTGGATTATGCAGAAGAATATGTTTGGCTGATTGCCAACAAGATGGCTTTGCCTGTTGCATTTTAGTTGAAGGCCTTTTTTGCTGATGAGCATGAGATGAAACTTTAAAACTGAGGAACTTCTAGGCCACACTGTTGTGGTTTTAGCATTGATTCTTCTTTCAACATAAGATCCACCGAATAATTTCTCTTTTTCTTACCCTTTAGTGAGAACAAAAATGACAAAAACTTGTCTCCAGAAGGAAAATATTTATGAGCGCCTAACTCATAAATCTTCTTCTTTCTTGTCTCCTCCTTAGCCCTTCCATACTGTACAAAATAAGATAACTGAGACACATAATTTGAACAGAAATGCATATGGATATACGGACTTATGTGGGGGACCTTATGAGAGAAAGGTAGAGGGAAATATTTCTGGGGAGGAATATCCTATCAGGGATATTCTGATGAGTGACCAGGAATGAGGAGGGCCCCAAAGGTGCAAGAGGTATGGGACAAAGATCAAATATGCTCAAGATCTTCCCTTTTCCCTTATATTTTTCTGGCCTGCGAGACACTTCAGATCTATCACAAGAGTTTCTGCACAATTCTGGGGCCACTTCTCTTATTCCTGCCTGCTGGCGGCACTGTCCAGGGCGGGCTGTGCATTGGGGGAGGATTGCTGGTGGTGCCTCTTGGAAATCGGCTGGGAAAGAAAGGCTAATGCACAAAAGAGCTGGGGAAGTATTCCCCAACCCTTACGGAATGCCTGACATGTGGAAATTGAATTTGTGGATGAGACAAGAAAGAGAAAAGAAAGGGAACTGGAGCTGTGAGCTCTGATGAAGTGAAAGGTAGAGTTTTGTGTGCAGAGGGGGACAGTCTTATGCTGACCCATGCAATTCTAACAGCTGTATTTTGCAACAGCGAATGTCTGTTGTTTCATCACATTCAGAAAAAATAAACAAGTTTGATGAGAAGATGGCAGAAGAAGAAGGGAAGTTTATATGACAGGGAACACGTGCAATCCTTTATCCGATCACTCTCCAACAGCTTAGAGGGGTTATCATGTTACTAACAAAGTACTAGTGTGTTAGCAAAATAAAGCCCTGGTGGCAGAAAGTGAGTAAATATTAGTAATTTATTCAACTTTCTTGGCACCAAACTCACAGTTAAGTCATTCCTGATGACTTAAATATGTGTTTGTGAAATGTAATGTTGCCTCGTGAAATTTGCTTTTTTGCTTTGGGGAAAGGTGCAACTTTATGTCTAGCTGTAAAGTGTGGTTTCACATCTTCAAGGTTTTCATTGCCTTGCCTGAAGTAAAGCTTAAACACCAAAGAAGTGGAGGAAAATACAAAACAAAGTAACCATTTAATACAAGTCATGAAAACCTTTAGGTTTTAATGCTTTGCCATTTATTATTTATATTGCATGGTGAGTGCACACTTTGCCAAGTAATACATAACCAGGCAGCTTCTCAGACTACAGCTTCAAAATCGAAAGAGATGAAAGAACATCAATATCGTTGTGTTTCACTTTAGCAGTAACATTCGGGTTTGAAATTATTTTACTTCTTCCTTTATATTCCAGACTGAAAATAGTTTGTTATTAGATCTCTTAAAACATCAGTGTGATAGTAAGTTCTTCTGAGGATAAGGACAAATAAAAGGAGGCTTTACAGCATGGCTGTAATGTATTGGTTTGGAAATGACAGCAGGAAAGGGAATGCTTCGTAGAGGCTCTTTGAATATCAGTTTGTTATGATTCTCAGCAGCTTAGGTGAGACCATTTTCTCTTTTTTACATTAACTCGTAACCCCACAGTCTTCTGGGGAGGAAGGAGTGTATTTGCACAACTTTATTTTTGCTTTTGCAATAGCGGGTTTATGCTGTTTGGCAAGCAAGAACAAAGTGTCACTTCCAGGCAATGTGTAATCCGGATGTCCCGATGCCATCTGAAGCTCAGTCTGTCTCAAGGAGTGTTTTATTTTCCTTCTGAATTTTTATTACCTTCCATTTCTTTCTTGTTGGCTGTTCCACTGTCTTTCTTGCTCTGACCCGTGGAGCTGTATTCCCCTCCTCAGCATCCTGTCTCCACATCTGAGCATGTGCTGACTTTCATCCTGTTCTCTCTAAGAAACTTCAATTCTCTCACTGATCTTAGATCGCACCAGGTTCATGATCCTTCCTCCCAGCTGCTGCTGACCTTCAAAATCTCATTTCTGCTGATAGCTAAGCTTTTGTTTGCATTCGTTCCTTCTCAAACTCCCCTCTCTCTTGCCACACCCCACTCCTGCCCAGCTTTCCCCTTTGCTTCTTGCCATACATCTCTGTGCTCAAAGCCATCGCCTGGTTCTCATCAGCTGATTTTCCCTTTGCTCCTCCCTCAGCTCCTCAACAGCTATTCCCTTCAAAGAAGCTCTTCCAACTTGTTCATATTGCCACATATTCTCCTTTGCTGTTATACATATATATCGCTGCGTTTTTTTCTCTGCATCTGTCTTGTCATACTGATTTTACAAATGGTTTGGAGCAGAGCAGTGCACCATATACTTACAATGCCTTGTGGATTATCAGTAACTGAATTATTCACCTAGGGCTGTTGGATGCCCTTGTGATGGGATGCCCAAGGTATTTTCACTTTGCAGCGAGGATGGTGAAGTGCTGGAAGTGTTTGACCCCTAGAAGCAAATGACTCTGCTCTTGGTTGATAAAATCAGAAAGAAAATATTGGGTCTGACCTCCCACATCATTATCTAGAAGCATTTTACATTTCTGTGTGCCTAAATATCATCATTTACTTTTAATGATCTAAGCAAAATAGGCAGTTTATATACCGAAAAGTAGCTTTTAAAAAGTGGATTTGCTCCTTTTTGCTCTGTGTTGCTAAAACATTGGACTTTTACTCTCCTGATTTCCCTATGTTTTGTTTTACTACTTGAACAATTTCAGAAATGACAATGATTTTTAATTGTGAATAACTTTGAAACCTTTAATCTGAAAATTCTGGGTTTGATTATTTGCATGTAAACTCAAGAGCTTTCACACACTTTGCAGAGGGCTTCTGGGTGCAGCTGACAGGCTGAAATCAAGCGATACCAAGGGACTGAAAATGCTGAAAAAACTCAGTTGTGTGTCGGAGCGGGCAGTGACAGTATCTCCATCCATCGCCTGAGTACAACTATTCCTTGGGTGATCGAGGACCAGTTCTCACGCTCAGTGCAGAGATTCATCTGATTTCTTGGCTAAGTGTAGCCACCTTTACAAAAGAGTGGGTAATATTGACCTAAAAGAGATGTCAGAAAGGTTCATTACAGCAAAAACCCTCATCCTATTATGTATTATCAGTATACATGTAAACGTACATAGTATTAATAGGATTCTCTGTATTTAACAGATCAGTTAGTTACTGACCAGAGGCCAAAATTCTCATGCAATCAAGAAAAGTCCAGTTTATGTTGGTGATAATTTCTCAAGGTTATAAAACTCTTTGCAAAAAGTAACGTTATAGGCAACAGCCTGTGGTGTTTCTTGTCTGTTAAGCTCTAGAACAGTCTTAATGATATTAAAAGCTGTGTTGCAAATTATATTGGTTGATGAAACAACTGGACTGGAAGGGATGATCTTGCAGTGGAATATGGATTTTCTTGCTGATAGTGTAAGATTTTCATGTGTCCAGGTGCATTTTAGGTAATCCATATGTTGCAAAAACACACAGCATGCAACAGAAAAAGATTGGTAGTGAGGAATCAGAGGCAGGAAAGATACCAGGATGAAGGAGGAAGACTATGGATCTAATTTTACCCTAGTATACATAACCCACATTGCTAGTGGATCACAGGGATTTTTACAGGTAATCCTTGAAAGTATAGAACGACTTTTAATAATTATATTAGTATTTCAGTAGCAATCACCAGCTCCGTTGTGCTGAAAACTGCACATGGGTTCTTGTGCTCCAAGAGCGACTGCATTATGGCTTATGCTGTGTTTCTCTACTTGTGAAGGTTGGAGTGAGAGAACAGATTTTTCTCTGGCCACTGTCCTCACCCTAAAATCACAGTGATGAGGCAGATAAAGGGTGCATGATTCTACGGGGAGACAACAGACAAAAAGCCAACCACATGAGATTGCCTTTGGGCTATTTCAAAGCCATGTCCATAGTGGTTCTCACAGATAAAAGGAATCAATGCGTGAGTTCAGGAGAGCATTAAAGCTGAACCCCAGATAGGCTGTACACAACTCTGTGTCTTTGTGGAGGGCTACAGCAAATCTGTAATTTTTTAAATTACTCCTGTAATCTTTCTGCAAAGTTTGGACTCCAAGCCTCCAGGGTGCAATGTTGGTTTTAGTCTGGGAATGAGGTATTTCTGATTTTTTTTTCCCTCATTTGAACACTGTAGCTACAGCAACCACTTTCCAGGATCAACTCAGGTTTCCATTCTATTCTGTTTAAATAGTTGCTTGGTTAATTAATACTTAAAGAGACATAGGACACTAGAGTCAGTCTCACAAATATAGAATAATAGATAGTCTTTCTTCTGAACAGTTTCCTCATGAATAGATGGAAGGGACAGTAAGTGCATGAAAAAGCAGAGGGGTATAATGTGCATCTTCTAGCAGTGTATTAAATGATGTGACAAACGGAAGTAAACTTTCCCTTTCTGGTTATTAAGAAAGGTGCATCGAAAAGGAAAGTCTAATCCTTCCTCCTGGTTTATATCTTTGATGAGAGGAAAGGCAGGAAAACTCCTTTCAGCCACCCATTCCTAAAGTGCCACCCAACCTCAGGCACTAACTTAGGTACCTTGCAGGGCAAATCCCTAATCTTTCTCCATAGCCAGGAAGAGAAGTAGCCCTCTGGGGAGCCCGACCTGGTGCTCTGAACATCTTGTGAAGGAGCTTCCCTCCATCCATCCACCCCGTAAGGGTGACCAGCCTCCTCATTAGGTACCCAAAGGTAGGCGGTGCAAATATCCCCCAGGGCTTGGGCTCCAACCCAGAGCCCTGGGAGCAGACAGGGCTGCTGCTTCTGTGCCAGTGCTGCTGAAGAAGCATGTAGTGAATTGTGTTTCCAAAGGGGGAATAACAAGAACCAGCACAATTTTGTCCGCTTTCTCCATGAGAAGCAAAAGTTAGCAGAGGTAAGATTTAATTCCAATTAAATAAAACTGTTGGGATTTTGAGCAGGGCCTGGCAAAACAACAGGAGGGACACGGATTTGTATCTCATGTACGCAGGATTTTACCCCTTCACTTGATTTCAGGATGCAGAGAGGAACTGGGTTTTCAGCTATGGGGAACTGCTCCGAGGCTTTGAAAATCCAAGGGAAAACCCCTCTTTTTCATCATGATTACAAACCCAAAAAGGCACCAAATAAAAACAAGTGCTTTCTTCTTGCAGACTTGCCGCTCAGAGAAATAAGAAATGGCGTCGACAGCACACTTCTCGGAGGAGGAGATGGCAGAGCTACGAGAGGCTTTCAGCAAAGTCGGTTAGTACAGCAAACAGGAAAGACGCTGCAGAAGTGTGAAGCCGTAGCAGGCTCTTTTCTCATGTACTGAACAGCCGCGAGGAAATGGAGCTTACTCCAGCACTGATCTGCTGTGTCACAGAAACCACATGAAGTCCTTTTCCTGCCACTGCAGACCTCCTAGATGAAACCACATCGGCACGCTGCAGAGAAATGGCCTCTTACCAGAGAGAGACAGCAGGGCAATGAGTAGCAGGGTTTATGAAATAATCTCCAAAGCTGTACAGAAAAGCATGTTGGAAATACTCTCAAGTGTTTTCCTAAGAATATTGTTTATTCCTGGCAAATTATTTGGAAGGCAAAAAGTTTTAATTTTAATGTAAACTGAGTACTCCCTCTGGGGAGGAAGAGTCTGGAGAGGACAAATGTGGAAATGGCTACAAAATTTGTAATCCCTTTACTATGACCTTTCAAGGCCTATATATTTTTAAAGTGTGTGTTTCCTTTCCGAGCCTTTAAAGGTCTCATCTAATTTGTCCTCTTTAAAAGTCATGCAGATCCATCACTGTCTACCCAAATTCTAAGAAAAATCCTTGTGTTTCTCACAGCTCGCTTAACTTTTATTAGCAGATCTGTCAGCCTTGCTGGATTATGTGTTAATCAGTTGCCCTTACTGCTTCAGGTGATGATCATTTGATTTCTGAGCACACAGTAGTCCAGGCTGGCAATCTTGAACATCTGGTCTCTGTGTGTGCCCAGTGCACCCAATGCACTGACAAGGCAAATGCTAGAAGGAAGCTCTCGTTCCTCTCCCAGACATTTCCCTCTCCAAGTCCAGATCCTTTTGTTGCATGACTTCAGAAATGGATAGGATGCTCTTTGCAATCTGTATTACCCTGTGCTACTGATGCTGAGAGCCGAGTGCTTTTTTGCTGTGTGCAACAAGTGACTCACATTGCAACTTACCACGCAGGAAATTGGCACATGCTTCTTTGAAATCACCTCGGCCTCTGGGCTGGGGAAAAAGAGCTTGCAGAGCACACAGCTATATAAAACCCAAAAATAAATATATAACCATATATAACTATATATGTATATATAACTATGTACATAACCACAGTGTTTTAACAGAAACTCTCCACGCAATAGATTCATTTTCCTTTTTTTATTTGTGGAGATTTTCACAAACTGGTAGAAAAGGAAGGACTATCTAACCCATATTGGTGATCTTCTCATAAAATCTGTCCCTAGATCTTGTAACAGGCTCAGCAGGACTGTCCGTGTTAGTACCATTGCAGAGAAACGCCCAAGTTTTTATTTTAAGGATGACCATATGCAGTTCCAAGCCTCTAAACTCATGACTTCCGATGATATTAGATGCAGAAAACAGGCTAAAAGCACAAGTTGTATCTATGAATATATGCACATGTAAGATGTAACTCTGTATTGCGTCAACTCCATTTTCTTTAGCTGTTCTGTGGACAGGATACTCCCTCTATAAATAACTTAGATATTTGTCTACATGTAAACCCTGGAAAGTCAATTATATCCATCTAAACTTAGCTTTATTAAGATAGTACTATGTGTCTAAAACATATAAATTCATCACTGTAAGTTTTTGTTTGTTAAATGATTGTAATTTTTTCTTGGGTGTGAATGACACTGCAGTGGTTGAAAATATTGGATTTCAGGATAACAAATCTTTATGTATAACATACACTTCCCCAGGTAAAATCAAAACAACAGCCTTTGCATGCATAAGATTTCATTAGGCTGATGTAGAATCTAAATGTTTGCTTTAATCTTTGCAGATATCGGTGGGAATGGCTTCATCCACACCAATGATTTAACAGACGTGTTGAAGGCAGCCAATCTCCCTCTCCCAGGATATAAAGTCAGAGAACTCATTCAGAATTTGACAACCACGGGGGATGGCAGGATCAGTTTTGATGAATTTATTTCAGTAAGTAAGATGTTATTTATTTAGTAAGTAAGATGCCAGGTGGGATACTCAAGGTGGTCCCCAGGGCACAGCACAGGCACAAGCACAAGATCTCATGGGCACCTAGTTAATCCAAGGAGTCCCCTTGCTGGAAAAGATGAGAGCAGGAGGTAACTGAGCTAGAAATCCTGCAATTAACTGGGACAAGTTACATGAATGCAGCTGCGTATTGAACAGACTTAATCTCTTTCAGTTTGGTTGATGCAGTGTGATGAAGTGTTTCGGTTATAAGTTGCAAAAATATTGTGTTCTAGCTAGATGGTTACGAAAAATTTCAGCAGATTGAAACTGAAAACTTTATGGGGCATTTTATCTATTAAAAAGCTGCTTCTTTTTCTGGTCTGAACTGGGACAAAAGCAAATGCTAAAATAGTGGAATTTCCCTTGGGATGGAGAAACAGAATTTTACTTACCCTGTCTTCAAACTGAAACTGTTAAAGGCCCTCCTCCTGCACATCTTAGCTCTGTGTTTTCATACCATGTACATTTCTGTTACTTAGGTGATCTTTGTTCACTGCTTTGAAAACATAAAATCTGTGTATGATCCTGTTCTACCACAGCAGATACACAGATTTTACACAGAAACCCACTGAATAATATGCAAGCTGTGCTTCCCTATGTATGAAGCAGAGAGGACGTGTCTTCTGGCCCAAGAGCTCACTGTTTTAGCTTGGTTTAATTCTCCAAAATTTTAAAATTGCCTCTTGTGCTTGAAAGATTTTCCAAAACCTGAAGAGTGATGACGTCGCTAAGTCGTTCCGAAAACAAATCAACAAAAAGGAGGGGATCTGTGCTATTGGTGGGATGTCTGAGCAGTCCAGTGCCGGCACACAACACTCTTACTCAGGTAGGTACAGCTGTCCTATACTGATAGCAACTAGGAACAAGTGTGCCCTTGGAGATCATCTGCACCTTATCTTGGTGCAAACCCAGGTGCTCTGGCCTCGGTGGGCTTCAGCGACTGTTCAGGCAAGGCTGGTGCAAGGCAAAGAGTTGTGAAGGTTACAAAGCACTGGAGCAGGGTCTTTGTCAAAAATAGTGTGAGGCGGTTTACTAGGGTGGACAGAGCTGTGGCTATGGAAGGAAGCTTCAGGGGGCTGAGTTCCCTTACCGTAAAGGCATTGCAGCTCTGCTGGAGAACAGCCTCCTGGCACAGCTGCAGCAGCACAAAGACTGGCCCGTTGCTGTCCCTGCTTACTGGCGAGGCAAGGCACAGGTTCCCAGCTGTTGCTAACCCAATTCCTTGTACATTTTCCCAGTAGTGTCTAGTTTCTCTAGTAGTGTCTCTGTAAACTCACCTGTAACCAAACGGTCCCTGACTTTTTTCTAAAGAGGGCACAACTCTATCAGGCCTCTTCTCCCAGCCTGTTTGTCCAAGCTGAAGGTTTGGGGCAGCCATGGTTGCTTCTGCTGCCTCCTGGGCACAGCCCACTCTAAAGCAGCTCCACAGGGAGGAGGTCCCACCCTTGGCTGTCTTCTCCAGGGGCAGGGGTGGGGAACTCTCTCCGGGAAAGGGAGAGCAGAGAATGCTTCCAAGGTCTCCACCCACCTGAGCACAGAGGACAACTTCCCTGAGCTACTGGGGGTGGTGTGAGCTGCTGCTGGTACAGGATAGCTATGTTACAGCCCTGTTGGACTACTGGGAGCATTTGCCCATTACCCTCTGAATGCTCCTTATCATAATCCAATACACCCTGGCCAGGCTCTTCTAGATATTACACACGTGGAGAGTGTAATGTACAATACAGAATTTACTTACTTGAACTTATTTGAAGTTATGTGGGATTTTGATTTAGCAGAGTGATACAACAATGCATTCAAATTATGGTGCAAGTACAAATTATGCTTAGCAGAGTATAGCAACTGCAACATACAGTTGAATCACGTGAACTTCATTACCAGTCTCTATAATATACCTGCCCTCATGACACCGGGCAACCCCAGCCAGTGAGAAGGAGTATGGAAGGAGTATTAACCAGCTCAAGCCCACTGCCATCTTCAGCTCACTTGCCTGTCTCCTCAGAGCCTTCTTCCCTTGTAGGGGTTCGTTGATCAGGAGAATCTTCTCCCCCAGGAGTTCTGCCTTTGTAAGTAAAATGATGGTAGAGGTATTGCACAGCAAACTGATGGATTTGATGTTGTGTCCACAGAGGAAGAAAAGTATGCCTTTGTCAACTGGATTAATAAAGCCCTTGAGAAGGACCCTGACTGTAAACATGTGGTCCCAATGAATCCAGAAACAGATGACCTCTTCCAGGCGGTCGGTGATGGCATAGTGCTTTGGTAGGTAATACCTATCTTTCTCACAAATGGGAACCGTGAGTCTGCAGAAGCTCACACCTCTGCTTAAATGGAAGCTGCTGACTTGACATTAAACTCATGAATCTTTGCAGATTCAGTGCCTTAATAATGCTAGGTTTTTTGCTTCTTTCCTCTTTAAAAATATCAAGGTTCTTTCATGTTAAATGAGAGTTTTTCTTTGCCTCCAGACACTTGCAATAAGATGAAGTCAGTGAAATTTGAGGAGTTGCTTGGTTTTATTTTTGTCCAAGGACTTTTGTGGGTTCACACAAAGCAGCACGAGATAGTGAGTGCTTTCACAGAAATTTTCTGCACAATAAACTTCTTGCACAACTTCACCTTGTGGCATTCTTGGCCTCACACCTATAGTATAATCTGCGTGTGACCCAAAAGAATTGCTTGAGTACTGCATATGTGCCCATGTGTGTATGTGTAAAAACGGAGGCTGACTATCCATATTTGTTCAGTAACTCTCCAGCTCTTTGACTTGTTCTACAGCGTAGTGACAAAAGCTATATCGTATTTTGTGTGCACATAGCCAGTAGTGTATTTCTTGTTTTTTCTTTTGCTTCCAGTAAGATGATCAACTTTTCAGTGCCAGATACCATTGATGAGAGAACAATCAACAAAAAGAAACTCACACCCTTCACAATACAGGTACTAAAATGTAACAAGATTCTTTGCTTTTCCCCTTAGGATGCTTTGATGTAGTCACTTAGAGCAAAGGCTGGAGATACCATTATCCTGCCCAACACAATCAGGCAAAGTTTTTTGTGGCAAAGTGAGATGCTCAGGTCCACGTCATAAAAACATAAAGACTTACATTTCTGTTTTTTTCCAAACACATGAGCAATCTGACTAAACAAACTCTGTTTGTATTTGCGCTTAACCCAATGTATAATGTTCACCAGTTCAAAGCTTTAGATCCCTTTGTGGTAGGTGCCATACGAATGCAAGAGCAACTGGATAATACGGTGACCAATTCCAGTTGGAAATGCTCTCAGAAGGCTGAACCCCACATCCACACAGGCACGGCTATGGACTTGAATTCACACCTGCTGTGTTGCAGTCTGATGTCCTAACCAAAATATTAACTGTGACCCAGGAAGTACTGTGGTGTGCAACATGCCTGAGATGGGACCATAGCCTTTGCCTGCCTTTTACAATCCATGCTATTTCACCTTGAATACTGAATCCCTTCTTTATTTCTATTACATGCACATGTATATGATTTAAAAATTGGATCAAAAAAGCTAATTTTCACCTATTTAAAGTTTATTGTGTTTCTCACACAGCAGTATGTAAAGAGATATTTTTCTATGAACAGCATCTATGTATCTGGGTACAGAATATAAATAGATATATGGAACAGATATGAACCTAACCCAGTTTAGCCCTCAGCTAGTCTGATTTGATGGAACATTAGCCAGGCTCAAGTAAGCTCAGAAGCCATTAAATTGGATTTTTATGCTGTATACCACATTTTTCAGTTCTAATTGTTTTGGTCAGCAGCATAGCTTAGTGATGCAGCTCAGATCAATCCCTGTCACATGTAGACATGATTTGATCAATATAGCTTCCACTTTAACTTAACCCTTTTACAGCTGTCTGGTGGAGAAAAGGTAATTAATTTGAAATGCTCCATTTTTTCTAGCTTATGAGAATTCACACTGTCTCTCTCTGCATTTTGTATCTAATCAAATCTCTCTGTCATGCCAGCAGTGATGAAATTCATGTGAAAAATGGCTAATCTGTGCGATAAATTATATTTTCCAGGCTTCTTTGCCTGCTTTACTTGCTCTCTGTTTACCAATCCACCTTTTTGAATAGTGCAGACCTATGGGTCAGATTTTCTTATACCCTTTGTTTTAAATGGGAATGAAGTGGTGAAGGAACATAATGTTCCTGAAACATCGCATTCTTCCTGTCCCTCACTGTGAATCACAGAATCCCTCTGGTTCCACTGAACACTCCCAAAACAGGACTCCATACTACAAAGTTCTAAAAGAAAATATTCAGGCTTGACCAGTTCTGACCTTGGCTGAACTGCAAGGTTAAAAACAACAGGTTTATTCATACTGATTCCTATGACCGTGTGCTTTTTGTATACATTGGCAGCTAGCAACTTATTTGTATCATAGGTGTTAGGGCTTTTGCATAGTGCTTAGGGAGAGCCAAGCCTGGAATATCTGCTGGTTGACTTGGTTGTAGCTCCCTCATTCCTCCATGTGTGCAAGACTGAGTGGAGGAGAGCTTGCCTCATGCTGAAGCTAAGTCTGCACTTGAACATGTGCTTGTGCATTAGCTATAGGGAGAGCCTGGCTTTGATAACCAGGATTGAACCAGGACACCACCGTGAATGCAGATGTGTGCTCTGAGCTCCTACGCTTTGTGGCATGGTGTCTTTCACCTTTGCCAAAGATGTCCTTTCCGTCTTCATGTTGGGACCCAGAACTTACCTGTAATCCCAGGAGATTCTGCATCCCCCTGCCCGCTGTGGTCAGGCATGTACGTAAATGCATTCACAGTGAAGCTGCTCACAGATTTCACTAGTTTTGGCTGTTCTCCCTTCCTGTATCCTCAGCTCTCCAGTTACTGCATCATTCAAAAGTTCTCTTCTTTCCCTA
The DNA here is from genome assembly GCA_013401315.1 of Balaeniceps rex. Lineage (NCBI taxonomy): Eukaryota > Metazoa > Chordata > Aves > Pelecaniformes > Balaenicipitidae > Balaeniceps > Balaeniceps rex. The sequence continues at coordinate 144,410 of VYZW01051789.1, forward strand.
GGAAAATCTGAACCTGGCCCTGAACTCTGCTTCAGCCATTGGGTGCCATGTTGTTAACATTGGAGCTGAAGACTTAAAAGAAGGGAAGCCTTACCTGGTTTTGGGTCTTTTATGGCAAGTCATCAAAATTGGACTCTTTGCTGACATAGAGATCAGCAGGAATGAAGGTGTGTATGGTTCTTCATTTCAGTGCTCTACTGTTATCACTGAACAGTCTTTAGGATAAAGCTCTCAAAAAAATTCTTAATTCAATTTTTTCTTCAAGTATTTGTTGCCTGTCTTCTTGACTGCTCTAATTTCCCTTGCTCTTCACAAGTTCCAGCACTCCAAAGTCCAAGGTTGTGTGTAGCTTGTATGTGCAAAGACAATTTCATGCTCATTGGGTCAGGAGTGATGGTCTACACCCAGGTATATCGGTGTTTTGGCACTAAATCGGGGATAAGGAAATGCTACATTGCATTCAGGAAGCTTTGCTCTTTTCTTGCTCTTGATTGCCAGACTCTTTCTTTGTGAAATCAGAATTACAGAATCACAGAATAATTTAGGCTGGAAGGAACCTCTGGAGGTCCACCCTGGAGGTCCTCTGGTTCAGCCATCCAACTACTGACTTACAGCAGTACCAGACTCAAGGTTAGATAAGGCTGCTCAGAGTCTTTTCCAGTGCTCTCTGGGCAGCCTGTTCCAGAGCCCAACCATTCTTGCTGTGAATTTTTTTTCTTATATCTAGTTGGAATTTCCCTTCCTGCACCTTGTGATTGTAACTTCTCATCCTTTTGCTGTGCATGCTGGGAAAATACAGCTCTGGCGCCTCTATAATTGTTGGTCCCCTCTCAGACCTCTTTCCAGGCTAAACAAACCCAGTTTTCTCATCCTCTTCTCATATATCACATACTCCAGCCCAATCATCTTGGTCTCCCTCCAGTAAACTTGCTGCAGTTTGTCAATGGCTCTCCTGTACTGGCGAGCCCCAGATTGGACACAGCACTCCAGATGTGTCTTGCCAATGCCAAAATTCTCCACGAAATAGCTTCAGCATGAGGCCATGGGTGTGTATATGCAGTCCACACGGCACCTCATCTTGCCGCGTTGTTCCCTGTGCCTCTGGATAGTCTGCTCAACCAACAGGTACACTTCTTTCCTCCAGCTACCATGCAGGTGTTACCTTCATTGCTTCACCCCTTGCACATTTCTATCTCTTTCATAGCCAGAGCCACCAGTTTCCAGAGTTCCCAGTTCTCATTCCTTTGTAGGTAGTCTTACCCTGCTTAATAGCCAATTTTCCCTTTCTGGTATTTTCTCCTTCACTTCTCATCTCAGACTTCAGTTTGTCAGGGTAGACAAGCCAAGATCATTCTGATTTCTTTTCAGGTTCTCTCTTTCCCTGATAGCCCTTCTCTGCAGCTGTTCTGGGTGAAATTCCGCTTTCTTGAATATGGGACACTGTATTTCCAATGAGCTCTCATGAGCACATGGTATCAAGGCAGTACTACATGCCAACCTCTATGGAAAAAACCTGGGATGCACTAATATAATGTTTGTTTTTCCCCTGGTCATATCATATGGTGGCTCAGAGTAGCTCAGAAGATATCTAATACACTCAAGTTATTCTCATCCTCTGTTCATATAAGCTTTTAGCTAATAGCAGTTATTCATATTAATTCCCTAGTGAATGTCTTTGAACATGGCACTATTCAATTACATTCCATTTTTATTACTGTCATCTAGTTCTTTCTGTCTGATTTCCTGATCATCCTCTGTATTGACTATGCCACCTAGTGAATATCATCATCAAATTTTTAGCACATTGCTAGTATTTGTGGCAAGATAATTGATGCAAAAAACCCTGAAAACATTAATCCAAAAATCAATCCATGATCAAGTCTACAAGATCCTTCTTCCAGCCTACTTCTCTCGGTGTTAACATTGTTCTCTTCATAAAATCCACTGTCTACTTTCAAATGCTTCTATTATCTCCTTCCGGTTCAGCTTAACCCCATAGCACCCTATATCAAATTATCTATGGAACTCCAGATATTGTAGGTCTCCACTGTTTCTTTTACATAGCAAATCCATATTTCTTTCATGGAATGTCAAAAGATATTGGAAGGAGATCAGAGTAGTGTGACACACTCTCCCTTTTTATCACATTAACAATAGTTTCCACGTTATTAGTTGTTCTTTTCAAAACTTGTTCTAAAGCCTTTCATGCTTCAGAGATCAGCTGAACATCCTGCAGTTGCAAGGGTCAATCCTTCCCTCCTGCCTCTTCCTCCTTTTATGAACATAACTACTATGTTAATTTTTCTATATAAATAGGGTATCTTCTCCAATTGACAGATGAATTAACCCTAGTGGCCCATGAGTCCATGAAGTCATGTGCAAGTTCTTCAGAATACCTGTGTGGATCCAGTTTCAGTGTGAAGGTCACTGAGATTTCTTTCATCTAAGCTGCAGAAAGTCTGTGTTCATTTTTTCATTCCTATCTTGCCCCTGTGCTCAACATCATCATCTTTTCATTAAGATCTGAGGCAAGGAAATTGGGTAGTTCTTAGACCACACTTAAATTGTCTTGCATTTCTATATGATCCACTACTAGATCCACAACTAACAGCCTTGTCCTCATTTTCTTGATGAGACCCTTTTTCTGTTTATGTCCTCTGTCATGCTAACCCAGCTTGAATTTTGGCAACACTTTGGTGGCCCACTTTTAGAAACTAGGGTAGCAAAATGTGTAAGAGAGAAAATAGTTATACATTCTCCTCTACAAGTATTCACAACATCATTATTTTTTTCTTTTTTCCCTGCTTAGCCTTGATTGCTCTTCTGAGAGAAGGAGAGAGCCTGGAGGATCTGATGAAGTTGTCTCCAGAGGAACTGCTGCTGAGGTGGGCAAACTATCACCTGGAGAATGCAGGATGCAACAAAGTCAACAACTTCAGCTCAGACATCAAGGTATGAGAAACACTGACCAGCAACAGCAAAACAGCAGCTCCACACCCAAATCTCTGTCCTCCGAACAGGGATTGTGCACCAAAACAATCCAAGCAGCTGAGACTGCTCTGCGGAACACATGGAGCTGGGTACATAAAATCATTTCAGTTGGGATTACCTTTCCTCTCAGTAGTATTCCTCCTCCTCCCAACCTCCCAGTTATCACTGCCAGCCCCAGCACACCAAACAGCATTCTCCTGGAGAAACTGGCTGCCCATGGCCTG
>VYZW01051790.1:6840-24082 GCA_013401315.1 Balaeniceps rex
TCAAGGCCTTTTCTGCTTCTCACCCTGCCCCACCAGCAAGTAGGCTGGGGGTGCACAACAAGATGGAAGGGGACACGGCCAGGCGTTGTGGTTTAACCCCAGTGAGCAACTGAGCACCACACAGCCGCTCACTCACCCTCCCCGNGGACAGCTGACCCCAGCTGATCAAAGGGCTATACCACATGACATCATGCTCAGCAATAAAAGATGGGCGAAGAAGAAGGAAGGGGGGGACATTCAAAGTGATGGTGTTTGTCTTCCCAANCAGTGGGATGGGGGAGAGAATCTGAAGAGAAAACTCATGGGTCGAAATAAGAACAGTTTAATGATTGAAATTATTATTATTATTATTATTATTATTATTATTATTATTATTATTATTATTGTAATAAAAAAGAAAACAACAAAGAGAGAGAGATGAACAAAACCCAGGAAAAACAAGTGATGCAACCTCTCACTACCTGCCAACCAATGCCCAGCCAGTCCCCGAGCAGCTATCATTGCCCCCCCAGCCAACTCCCCCAGTTTATATACTGAGCATGACATCATATGGTATGGAATACCCCTTTGGCCAACGTGGGTCAGCTGCCCTGGCTATACTCCCTCCCAGCTTTTTGTGCACCTCCTCACTGGCAGAGCATGGGAAGCTGAAAAGTTCTTGACTTAGTATAAACACTGCTTAGCAACAACTAAAATATCAGTGTGTTATCAACATTATTCTCATGCTAAGTCCAAAACACAGCACTATACCAGCTACTAGGAAGAAAATTAACTCTATCCCAGCCAAAACCAAGACACCAGGACAGCTGACCCCAGCTGATCAAAGGGCTATACCACATGACATCATGCTCAGCAATAAAAGATGGGCGAAGAAGAAGGAAGGGGGGGACATTCAAAGTGATGGTGTTTGTCTTCCCAAGTAACCGTTAAGCTTGATAGAGCCCTGCTTTCCTGGAGATGGCTGAACATCTGCCTGTCAATGGGAAGTAGTGAATGCATTCCTTATTTTGGTTGTTTGCACATGCAGCTTTTGCTTTACCTATTAAACTGTCCTTATCTGAACCCACAAGTTTTCTCACTTTTAGCCTTCAAATTCTCTTCCCCATCCCACCAGGGGAGAGTGAGCGAGTGGCTGTGTGGGGCTTAGCTGCTGGCCAGGGTTAACCCACAACACAGGTCAAATCTAGCCAAAGCCACAGAGAGTTTTTTCCACTATCTTCACAAAGCTAAAATTTTACCTGATCTGCCTCAAGATCTCAAAAATATCTTCATGGAAGTCTCCATGTATAAGACTATTTCCTACTCCTTCCTCTGTGCTGACCAATATCACCTTCTCAATGGTGGGACCAGGTAGACTGTCTTGCAGGATGTTTCTAGGGCAGGTATTCCACTGCATGAGACATGCCAGTTCACAATGAATTATACCAAGTTTCTGTCCAAATGCCCAGATGATTTCTAAATTAAAATTTTGAAGGGCTATTAACCCAGGACATAAAGCAGAGCCTTTGGGATTCGGAATAAAAATTAGGAAGGGAAATGTAAAGCATCAATTTTCTCACCATTTAATAGAAGAGCAGATATTAACCATCAGCATTTGCTAAAAATGAATGTAAACAGTTCATGTCCTTGCAAGCTCTGAATATCAGGCTGTGGCAGCAAACTATTAAACTGGCTCACAGCGTGCATCACTGAATAACTGAAATGCCAGAGTATGGAGAAGAGCCAGCACCTGATGAAAATGGAAATAAAATTTTAAAAGACTGTAAGGATTGCAAAGGCCTGAGGTGAGCAATGAGGTGAGGGAGTAAACCAGCAATAACTCTAGCCTAATACACCCTAAAAAAAGTAATAAAAATAAAGAAGCCAGCAGAAAATGGAAGCCTCAGATGTCCAGAAACTGCAAAGAGTAAAGACAACTGACATGCACACATTTGTATCTCTGATGCTATTGAAGGGGTTTAAACTTGGACATTGAAGACTGTATTCTCAGCAACACTGTCAAAATCTGTTTGGAAGGGATGATTTATTATAAACAAATACTATTAAGCTTAGCCTATTATACCCCACTTTCTCTCTGGACCAGAATTTTCCATTGTATTCAACAATGGAACAGCACATGCACTGGAATGATCTGCTGATTTTGCAAACTCCTTCTGCTAAACTTTGGAGTTTAATCCACTTTAAGATATCCAGGCAGCTCAAGCACTTTTTACAACTGCTATTCCAGGAAAAGAAAAGTTATTTTTCTGACCATTGTTCTGACTTCGATAGTTCTCAGTTTCACTGAAAAAGTTGGTCACGGTATGCATTAATATAACTACCTGAGATATCGGTCTAGCATTCAACTTTTGTTTTTTTCCAGGAAGCATGTTTTGAATCCTCCCTAAATAATTAATCAAAAGTTAACTGGTGGATTTCTCTCAGATAACCTCCCCTAAATTTTGTTCCAGGCTTGACCTTCAAGTAGATTTGCATCTGATACTAGATATTAGCTCTACACTAATAAGCTATAATAAACTACATCATCTTTGTCAGCCACAGATAGGATCCCCAATGTTTTACCTGTGAAACACTACAGACCAACAAGAGAAATCAAGATTAGTTATTATTGTCATGCAAAAAATATTACACAGTTTCTTCAACCTTAGCTTAAAAGGACAATTTCTGCTTAAAAACAAAATCCTTCTTCCTCATTAGTAATGACATTTCAGGTTTATACAAACTGAAACTATGACTATTACAGCAAGTATTACCAAAAAATATATTCCACTTGGCCTTAATCACTTGGGTCATGTGGAAGACATAAACCAGATTATGAAATAAAATGAGTTCAGTTTTCACTTAGATGAGAATATATTTCCTACATCAGAAAAGTTTATTTTACATGCTGTATTAGCTGTTTAAATAGACTCAGTGAATATACTGTAATGAATCCACATATAATACACTCAGGAATTACAGGCTCAGAGTACTGGAATTAAAGGTTCCATTATTTTTCAGGTAATTTATTTTGCATCACTGTATTATAAGATTGAGGACAGATGCTTTGGCCCTTTGCCTCAACTCTGCAGACTGTTCACCTTATTTATATGAATACTTCCTATAAATCCAGCAAGTCCCAAGGGTATAGTTAAACATGCACACAATATTGCCAGATCAGGGCCCTCATCTTGATTTGCTATGCTCACTGAATGCAATTTTTTTCCTGTTGCTGCCAGACTCCTTGTTTGTTAATCATCTTTCCAGATGATTACTCTGGCTTTCCAAGTCCATCTCTGTGTGGGGCCACATATACACCTAGCAGGTAACTCCTACCTATTTATGCCTCATTCCATAAGTTTGATATTTCAATGCATCCAATACAGTTCTCTACCTGGAAATCACCTTTCCTGAATCCCTCAAGCTATATCCTCCTGACCTCACCTTGTTTGATTGCTCCTAGTTCTATACAAAATATAAGCAAAGATTTCAATTTGACAGTATTTTATTTGAAAAGAGAGATTTCTATGACTACATTAACAAGGACTTCAGAGAATTTTAAACACAGTGGTGTCCTTGTTTATCTTCTTATTTTAGCAAGACTTTTCAAAGTCCTTTTAATGACCCTGTAAACTTATTACATTGGCTTTTTTGGGGATCTGGGGAGTCTGGGGATAGGAAATAAAAAAAAAGTAAAAGAGCTGTATGCTATTTCTAATCCAATTCCCTAATACATATAGCCCTTCCCTTCTCTTAGCTGGCATTTCAATGCTTGATAGCCTTTCTAGCCACTTCTGAGGACAATATTACTGCAAATAACACAGAGAGGCATTGTGTATATTCTGTCTGTGCCCTACAAGCATTTCATACATCATTTAATTACAAAGAAACAACAAGGTCAATGTATTTTTCTTAAAGTTAAGAAACAGATTTTTTTTACCTTCGTTGATGGTTCCATAGTATTTGCAGAGTAGTCCATTTGGCAGTAGGAAACTGTCACCGATTTCATTTTTATTGCACTGCATTAACATCAAAGTCACATACTTTTCACTTAGTAAATGAATAAGAAAGAATTAAATTTGTTTTAACCTTGGCAATGTCTGTAGTATTTCTGGCTAGTTAAATCAGCCACTGTCTGCCATCCTTTGATGCAATATTAAGCTGAGGCCATGAATATTTAGAGGCATTTAATTTTCCAAATAGCTCTGCTCACAAACGTAATGCAGTAGTCCCTGTGTCCTGGCCATATTCAAATAGAATGATTTCTTCTTTTTAACTACTGAATACCAACCAACTATGTGGTTGCCCATGGCTATATTTTGCCCAAGATTAATGCATTTCATCTATAAATTGTATTACTGCTGTTACATCAACTCGCAAATACTACACTTAAGATCTACTCAGATAAAATTCATGTCACTTGCAGGGAAATCACTAGTTACCAGTATGTACTATCCAAACTGATTTGCCCCTAGAAAAGTGTGCAGGTGTGGAAAGTAAATAATGTTGGTCAACAGGGTTTATAAAGATGAACATTCTGACCATTCTTGTGCTTTTAGAGCACAAGATCAGAAAGAAATTAAATTTATGGAGTGGCCATATGACATTCATGGATAAAGGGGAGCCATGCTGGAAGACAAAAGGTGCCTGATAAACTTTTTTTTCTTGCTTTTCCAACAACAGAGAAGAATATAGAAAGAACCAGCTTAGGCTGTAGGTTTGTCCTGAAAGTTATTGGCAACTAAAACTGGTTTTGTTTGTGTACCTTCTTTCCAAAACAGCTCTTTTTTTGGATAAACTTTTAATTGAGTAGTGATGGGTAAAGAGGTGAATGGTTTAGACCACTAACATCCCCAGGAGCTGTCAAACAAATACTCTGGTTCTCAGCCCAGAATTCAGCTTTCATGCCACATAAGGTGGTAGATGCTCAGGCTTAGAGTATTAATATTGCCTCAGAATAAGAAAATATATTTTAAGATTACCAAAACTAACCAAACAAAACAAAAAACCCCCACAGTATTTAAAGTTAAGTTGTTCAGTTCTTTTTTCTTGCACTGAAGTAATGGTCTGATTTTCAGAAAAGCTGAAGAGTATGTACCTTTTCTAGACTGGGTACTACTTCTGAACATATTTTGAAACTTTCATATAAAACTAAATCAGGATTTAAGAGACTATATGGAGACAGACCCTGTTTAATATTCTAGACATTTTGATTTATGTCTCTCTTGTTCCAGTCTTCAGGCAAAACTATTGTTTCATCTACCTATCTTAAAATTGTTTCCCTCTGGTAAAACATTTAATCTATATCTTTTATTCCAGAAAATCTTTTTTCATGATTTATCACAATTAGAAAATTGTAGATTCTATTAAACAGATTAAATGTATCTTGAAATTAGATTGGTATCAAATCCCTTAAAATTACAATGACATATCAAAATCTTCCCCAGAAAGATACAGCTAGAGAACTTATAGCTGAGTTTACAGGTGCTTTAAAGATGTAAGTCTGCCCACAGTCTAGACAACATAAGGGATACCAAATATGAAAAGCAGACACCAATTCTGTTCAGGAACTAGGTTTGGTAGGTACATAGTATATATCAGCTGGAACACTTCAATAATGAAAACACAGGCATCAGCATTTCAACTGAAACAAAGCTGATAGATTGTAGAATTAAACATCCCAGTGGTTTTTTTCATCATGCAACTCTAATACTCCATGAAGGAACAAATTAGGCTTTTTAAGCTGTTCCTCCCCAGTGAATACTAAATACAAGGCTTAGAATTTATTGATTGCAACCATTCCGCAGGGTAAGTATGTTTTGCAGTGTTTCCAGCAGTCTTAGTTTTGATTGATCCAATCTGGGGGACATATTGAAGCACACTGTAGGTTTCTTTTAGGCTATGCACCCAACTTTCATTTTCTATTTGTATTTGGAACATGGCCTAAGTGAAGAAAGGACTTGCTTCACAGCCTAGACAGAGCCAATATCAGCACTTTCTGAAAATAAACATAATTCTTTATTTCCCCTCAAATTTGCAAAGTTTTGCCAAAAGCTCCCAAGCATATATACCAGGAGGAGATCTCTGACAGCAACCAGCTTTGATCTTGTGGAAAAGGTATATTGGAAGTGTATGTTGAAGCTAAGCAAATTCAAAATAAAGTGTTTCCTTTTTGAAAGTCCCAGTGGTATTTATCCTTTGGAATGGCTTAAATAGGAAAGTGGCATTTTCTTTATCACCTAAAAGCCTTTCCTCACGACTAAACATCTTTCCAAAAGATAAGCTATCTCACAGAGATAGCTTGAATTTCATGTTTACTGGGAGAGTTTCTACTATCTGTGTAATGTCAGATTGAGGCTGGGTTACTGCACAAGCCCCTTTGGCTCCAAGTTTACAACGGTATGAAGAATGCCTCCAAGAACTGTAGACATTTAACAGTAATCATGGTTAAAACTTCAGTTTCTCTCTTTTCCTCTTCTTTCAGTGACTCCTAACTCTGCAGAAAGCAATGTGCTCCAAGAACTTTAAGAATGTATGAGCAGCTCTTAAACATTTTGCTGATTCAGAGCCTGAAAGAACTATTAACTAAGGTAAAAATTGTCCTATTCCACATCACACTTAACAAAGCAAGATGTTGTGGTCATTGCTCAAGGCATATGTGCACATTCAAAACTCTTCTCTGTTACTTACATGTTTTGAACCTGCATGGAGAAAGAAGCCAATTCTTTAGAAAATAGCCACGCCACAAACTTTTCCTCACTATTTTCTATTTACTGTATTTTATTTTATTTTATTTTATTAATATGGTAGTTACCATCATAACTCAAACACATCTTGTGGGTGCTTGACAGATTAACACAACATTATTATCACTCAGATTATAGATATCATATCACAATCCTACATATTGACTGATTAGACAGGAAGCCTACATGACTAATTTTAAGTAGATGCTTAACTTCAACATGTGGAAAAGCCAATGAGTCCAACCCCTACCATTTAAAATATTATTGTTTAATTTCTATAACCAGTGCAAATAAACAAGAATTACTGGGAATCTTTGATTTTTTTTCTGAAGATGCATACTGAGGACCCACACTTGCCATTTGTTGTGTGCTGAAACTGTTTATGCCTCTTCTGTATTTAAGAAGATGGCATTTGGAAAATATATTTTCCTCTTGTATTTTTTCTACAATTTTAACTAGCTTTTATATGCAAAATATCTTAGATATAAATCATTTAAATCTTTATAGAATCAAATAGGAAAGAAAAAGGCTAATTCAAGACAGATTTAATGTAGTATTGCCTACTTATTACATTTAGAAAGGTTTAGGTGTTTTTCTTTTTGACACTTCAGATTCTGAACTCATGAGATTATCTGAGCTCAGTTTTTATTTCTGATGCTCTTATTTGACAAATTGCTTGCAAAGATGACTTTCCCAGCACCCAAAAAACAACAACAACAACAAAAAAAGAAAATATTTTTTACTTTTAAAGTATCAAAATTTAATTCACCCTCTAAATTTTGAAGTACTTGGCTCATAATTCTGATGTTTCTGTTGGGCATGTGTTGTAATATATAAGGTTATTGCAGGTGTCTTGGTCTAGAGGTCACATGAATATAGAGGAGAAAGTCTTGAACAAGAAGGCAAAACGCTTTTAGAAAAAACTGTTAGCATTGAAGGAAGAGGAATGTGCCCCATCTGCAAAGGGATACGTAGGGAAGTAAACAAAAAGAACCATGCCAGTGACTGGATGGCACTAAATGAACTGAATAGCATATTGGGAGCCCTTACCCCTCCCCATAAGACCAGCATAGCTCATGTATGGTATAAAAAGGTCAACTGCATTAGAAGATACCTGATTTCATATTATTGATTTCTATAATAATAGAGCCTGGTGAGTTTCAAACATGTTTCTGATCTTTTCAAGCATTTGTTGTTTTTTTTCTCTTTCCATAAGGCCACTGTGTCTGTCATTCAACCTCTTTCCACAGTATTTATTGCCAGACACACGAAAGTTATAAAAAGTGCTTTTCCAACAAATGAAAATTTTGCCTTTGGGGTGAAACATAGTAACATTAGCAAATCAGCTTTGGGAGTGAAAAACTACGTGGAGAAATGGAAGAAAGTAAAATTGTCATGTTAAACATTTACCACAGTGTGGGACTGTTCTCTGTCTGACACGAAAAGGCCATGAGCATTGCAGTGGACAGCAAACGGGCTCAGTGCTCATGCAAGAGTGTTTCTTCTAAAACACAAATTATTCGATAAAGCCTAGGTTTCCTGAAGAAGCCTTTTATCTGAACATTTCCTTGGTCCAATCTATTGTAATGTTTTTAATCTAACTTATTTGTGGTCCGTGAGAAGTGCAAAACATTAATCACGTCTCCTTTTAGTTTTCTCTGCAATTATATGAAGCTTGCTTTTTCTCTCTCATATGCCATTGTAAATCAGAAGTAAATTTACTGAATTAGGTGGAATCCACTGGAACAAACTGGTATAAGTAAGTGAAGAATCAGGTTCTTTATACTTTAATTCATTGTTCCTGCTTTCTTTACTTTCCTGCCCCCCATCATCATTTTAGCACAGAGGTAACTAAGGTCAGTATATTTTGCTTTCAGCCTTGATCACTGTTACATCTTTGCTATATTTATAGTGAATGAGACAGATCAAAGAACTCTAAATCAGCTGCAGAAATAGCTAAAGCTTGCTTAAACAACAGCTGAGAAACACTTTGCATGCACCATTTGACCTAACCTCAACTCTACCCCCATGATGGATGAAGAAATGCAGCTTTCTGGCTGAACAATGAAAGTAGTGGGAAGCATTTACTAGCACAAATTATAATGGTAGATGGAGTACCATGTTCTTTTATGAAACCTCAGACTTTAAAAAAAATTCTCTTTCAGCCAGACAGCAAACTTGGAAATTCTCAACTTGAAAAGAAATATTTTTTCCCAAGAAAATGCAGATGACAACTGAAAATTTCTGTTTCTTTTAACTAGAACCACTACCATAACTCCAGAAATCTGAAGTACTTCTAGATAATAATGCTTTAAATCACTTTATATCTCAAGAGATGCTCTTATCTACACACAGGTAAGAAAATGAAATGAACATTCAGGGGAAATGTTTCCCTGACATTTTGGACGCAGTGAAATCAGTACACAGGGCAAATGGTGGAGTCAGATCACGGCATGTTTATACAAAGCATGTCAATAGAAGTAATTAGTTGATGCAGGCTGAGCTATGGTTTCTTTTTTTTAATCCTGAATTACTATTCAAAGCAGTTACTAATAGAAAGGGGAAAATCACCCATTGGCTAGCCTCCATTTCAGATGTATGGGCTGGTATTCTCACATCTAAATATTTGATTAATGTGACATTCAAGTACTTCAGAAACTACCCTCTCATGCACTGTCATAAGCCAAAACATGGAGTCTTCAAAGAGCCTTGAGTCTACTGCAAATTCTCAATAAAATTTCCCATGGAGTATTCTTGGCTTTTAGGAGTATTTCTGCATGATATATTTCACAAGATATGCTTAGCATCATACATAGACATTCTGCTCAAATCCTACTAATACTTCTACGAAATATGACAATACTAGGATGAGAGGACAGCCTTAAGCAGGGATTTCCCTTATTTTTCAGATTAACATTATTTAAGATTTTAAAGAAATATCTGCTCCAGAGTAGAACATTTATAGTCTGTGAATAGTTTCTAGTTTTCTAACAAGTGTTTCAGAAGTGCAAAGCCAAATATATATTCCTTCCCAAAGAGATGTTCCAGCTGGTCAGATCCAAGTACATTTGCTGTTTAAAGTAGGGAGTTGGCATTACTACAGCTATATCATCCAGTAGGCAAATCAAAGACTTTCTCCTATGGTGATAACATTTGGCATTTTTCATATGTATAGTTGCAATTCAGTGATTAAAGAGGGATTATTTTTTCTGTATGTTTCATTACACACCTTTAGCGCACAGAAAAGTAAGCTGAAAGAACTTCCAGTCATCTTGGATTCACCGTGTACAGGAACTTCATGATTAGTATAACTCCTGGCTTTTGTTAGCATTTATGATGCTTTTCTTGCCAGCAAAATCACACTGCTAGAATATCTACCATACATCTTTGCCTTGGGGTGTGGGAAACAAGTTTGGGGAGTTTCCAAACAGAATTTGAAGGGACTTAAAGTGCATTTGCTTAGCATCTGAATATAATCATGCAGTTAGACTTCTCATTCAATTTGCAACTTCACCTAAAACATCACAAAGAGAAACAGTTTCTGGTTCCTATCTGGTTTACTTGTCTTCTGTGCAATGTTTTATATTGAGAGAGCAGCTATCTGATGATAGACTATTAATTGATTTTCTCTCTCTTTTGTAAGAATCTCCAGGATACACCTGGATATGACATAAGACAAAAAAGTACAAAAAGAAAATGGCTCAAAATGAAAACTAACCCTTCTGACAAATTTATAAGACAAAGTCTGAAAAAAACAAAGAACTTTTAAATCTTACCTTCAGGCTTGGTATCTTACCTCATTGTGACAGAGTACCCAAATTTGATTGATTATAGTTAGTTTGGTTTTACCTATTGGAGAGGGAATGCTGTAAGGCAGTTATCATAGAGAAAAGATGAAATTTTCTGTTTTCTTTTTTTTGCCAAAGTAGAACTCTCACTTCATAGATCCACCAAAACAGCAAAACATGAAAAATTCCTTTCTTTCCTGCCCACAATGTCCTAATTCCCTGCTAGATTCTGATACTCAATTTCAACTCTATTTGCATTGGTGCCTATGCAAAAGTATGCTTACATTACTTGTGATAAATGATAGACCTACATATTCACCCATGAGTGAAAATGCATAAATCATAGTGTTGCTGTCAAAAACGTAAAGAGGAAAAAGCCTGCATTTTATGACAGTCAAGTCATTAAAATCTAGTCCCTCCTTAATGAGGTAAGGTTCTTGTTTGGTTTTCCGTTATCATTTCACCATCTGGAATGGGAGGAAGTAGTGGGAGGCAAAGTTCAGGATTCTTTTCTCTTTTTCCTCTTCCAACATTGCTAAATCCAGGTCTGAATCCACATTAGCAGTAGCCTGCTCCATCAGGGAAAGTCTTTAGGGAAAAACATCTTTATCATGGCAGACCCTGCATTCTGATGACTACATTAATATGTGAGGACTCTCTAATCTGCCAAACAGCAAAAACATTTCAATAACGAGTAGTTGAAGACAATAGATTTCAAAATGGAATTTAAATTCCATTCTAGATCCTGGAACAGCTTATTAACTGGCAGTAACAAATTTGCTACAAGTGAGGACTTTCAACCAAAGTTGGATTATTTTCTGAAAAATTCCAGGAAACAACAAAAATATTCTCATTCACTGCACATTGTTGGTCTGGATGCAATCAATGAATGGAATGTTATGGCCTGATGTATTGGGTTTGCGTGGCAAGGTTTTGGTAGTGGGGGTCTACAGGAGTGGCTTCTGTGAGAAGATGCCAGAAGCTTCCCCTATGTCCCATAGAGCCAATGCCAGCCGGTTCCAAGACAGACCCACTGCTGGCCAAGGCTGAGCCAATCAGCAACTGTGGTAGCACCTCTGTGGTAACATATTTAAGAAGGGGGAAAAAAACCTGCGGCATAACAACAGCCAGGAAAGAGGAGTGAGAATATGTGAGAGAAACAACTCTGCAGACACCAAGGTCAGTGAAGAAGGAGGGGGAGGAGGTGCTCCAGGCGCTGGAGCACAGATTCCCCTGCAGCCCGTGGTGAAGACCATGGTGAGGCAGGCTGTCCCCCTGCAGCCCATGGAGGCTAATGGTGGAGCAGATATCCACCTGCAGCCTGTGGAAGACCCCATGCGGGAGCAGGTGGATGTGCCTGAAGAAGGCTGTGACCCCGTGGGAAGCCCATGCTGGAGCAGGCTCCTGGCAGGACCTGTGACCCCATGGAGAGAGGAACCCACGCTGGAGCAGGTTTGCTGGCAGGACTTGTGACCCCGTGGGGGACCCATGCTGGAGCAGTCTGTTCCTGAAGGACTGCACCCCATGGAAGGGACCCACGCTGGAGCAGTTCGTGAAAAACTGCAGCCTGTGGGAAGGACTCATGTTGCAGAAGTTCATGGAGGACTGTCTCCCATGGGAGGGACCCCATGCTGGAGCAGAGGAAGAGCGTGAGGAGTCCTCCCCCTGAAGAGGAAGGAGCGGCAGAGACAACATGTGATAGACTGACTGCAACCCCCATTCCCTGTCCCCCTGCTCTGCTCTGGGGAAGGAGGTAGAGAAAATGGGGAGTGAAGTTGAGCCTGGGAAGAAGGAAGGGGTGGGGGGAAGGTGTTTTAAGATTTGGTTTTTATTTCTCATCACCCTACTCTGATTTGATTGGCAGTAAATTAAGCTAATTTCCCCAAGCTGAGTCTGGTTTGCCCATGACGGTAATTGCTGAGTGATCTCCCTGTCCTTATCTCGACCCACGAGCCTTCCATTATATTTTTCTCTTCCCTGTCCAGCTGAGGAGGGGGAGTGATAGAGCAGCTTTGGTGGGCATCTGGCATCCAGCTATGGTCAACCCGCCACACCGGGTATGTAACAGGACAGACTGGCTACCTAAAATGGCCCTAAAAAATTCAGGAATGATACAGTTTTGCACTGTCTCCCCTCTTCTGTCCAACACTCTCTCATACACACATTCATTAGCTAAAGACAGAAGTGATAGAAAATTAAGAAAGCACATTAAAACACTTAATTTCCATTGTACAGATCATCATTTGTCAGTATATTCTCAATTTTAAGCACCTGGGTACCATTTAAAACAGAAATATTCCTGAAAGAAATGACCATGAAGCATCCTTCCACCCTGACCCTTAGCATACTCTGATGACTCTGTGTGTCTGTGCCATAAATTTTCCCTGAAAGGAGCTGCAGTATTCTTTTACCAAAGCATACTACAGTTCAGCTTTTTGCAGAATATCAATTCATTTCTATACTGTTTTCCTGTCTTTAAGGACCTATAGACATTGTTTTCCTTTCTTTAAGGAGCTATAGATGTTGAGTGAATGAACTGAATGACTGTAAGGAATTATAAAAAAAAAATTGAATTCCTCAATTTTCTCTTGCATTGAGGTTGAATGCTACATTGCATAAGTATGAGTGTCACAAGCTATAGACATAGCTTCCGTTTTGTGTTTCTGAAGAGTGTAACTATTTGCCCCTTGTGTGAATGTATTTCTCATTCTTTCATTTGTTAAAAAAAATCCACTTATGTGTGAGATCACTTCCTTTTCTATCTCCTATAGTAGGATTTAGATCTACCATGTCACCCTTGTGACGCTAGTCTGGAATTTTCCAGGTCTCTGATAAAGCATTTTTCGTGACTGGCCAAGGCTTCTGTCAGAGCATCAGTTAAAGATCAAGTTAAAGAGCCAAGGCTCTGATCAGAGCATCAAGTTAAAGAGTAAAAACTTATCTGATTTGAAAAACTTTTAGTTTACCTTTGCATTCATGTGAAACAGGAAATAAGATTTGACATTCAGGAGGGTCTACAGATTTCATCAGTAGTTTGTTGATTGTTTTTCAGACATATAGTACTGCAGTGTCTGGGTGCCAACATAAATTACTAAATAAATAACTTCTAATGCTTTAGTCTGCATATTGGTTTAAAAGGAAACTGTACATCTTTCCCAAAAGACATATCAGCTGCATGGTGTTTGACAGCAAGTGAAACAGATTATACGCAAATCCAGAAATGTGCTACTCTGGCTTTAATCCTTTTTTGTTTGTGGTATGCAGCTGCAGTTTTAGGCAATATGATGAAGCAAATGGGCCACACCAGATTTGGTAACAACAATAAAATGTTTGAAAAATATTTATAGTAAATTATTCAAATGCTCTTCTCCCATCAAATGTTCAGAACATTAACATATTTCAAATGCTAAATAGTTGCAAGTGCTTTGGATGTTAAATCATTCATTAAAGGGAGTGAGGTCATCTGAATATTATTAATTATGGGATGGGTATAGTGACGTGCATCTTCACATGACTATTCTTCAGTTATTGGCCATAACCCTGAGTAGGGCTGAGCACATTCAACTCATGCAGTTTACTGAAAGCTGAAGCACAGCAAGTAATCATGACTCCAGCAGCAGAAGGAGAGTCTGGTCTGGTTAAACAACATGTTTTGTCTAGACTTACCTGCACAAGGACCTGTTCAGTATTGCTTGCAAGAATGTCAGAAATACTAAAATAAACTCAATTGCAAAATTTTCCACAAATATTTGAAACAACTTGCATTCTTGTCACAAAGTAATGTTTACATATGGCTCAAGAAAGACAACTTAAAACAATTGCTATGTATAAAAAGTCTTGTTTCTCCGGACTCCACCCTGTAAAAGATGTATGGCCAAGCCACGTGCTACAGGTCAGACAAGGTCCACCCTAACATACTAACACAGAGACGTTTACATCCTGCCTTTCTGTTCCAGCACTTGCATCCTTCCTATAGACTGGGCTGAGAAACTGCAAAACAGTTACAAATGAAGACTGCTAAGGTTTCTCTGTCCATCTGATGGCCGGCATAGGAGGTTCAACTCCTTCCACACTGTCACTCATTCCACCAGCTTATGCTGCAAAGCAAGCAGCAGCCATCCACCTGCACAGGCAGAAGGAAGAACTGACCCAAAAGGGACAGCCACAATAATCTCTCAGCATTTTGATCTGTTCATGGTCCTTCCAAAGGTTTAATCACAGGGAAGAGGAATGAGCCTTCCAGCTCTCTGGAAAGATTTCCTGGGATGGAGGTAGAAATCTGAGATGGTTTCTAGTTGAAGGAAGCTGACAGGTTGAAATGCCACATAAGCTTTCTCCTTCTTTGACTTTTCCATCTCTTTCTATCCAGTACTATACTTGATTTTGATACTTAAAACAGGACTGACAGCCTTTTACTTGTTCAAAGGAGGGACTGTATGTTTCTTTTTGCTCCCTTTCTCCATTTACTTATTGCTTTTTCTCAGAGTTATTACTCAGTTTGGCTGTGAGTTTCTGCTGTTATTTCCTCCTATGGAAACCTGTAGGACTGCAGACTGCAGTGAAATGGGAGAACCCCTCCACTTCCGAAAAAAGACTCCTCAGAGTTATTATTTTTCAAATTTCAAGATTTTTCAAGCAGTTTAATAATTTCAGACTCAATGATATATTGATGCTAGATATAAACTAGTGAATCCATCTGTCCTCTTTAAGATACATAGGCCAGTTCATAGAAATCACTTCCTCAGTTCTTTGTTGTTGTTGTTAGAGAATTCTCAAGTTAAACTCTGTGAATTTTTTCCAGTGGCCCACAACATTCTCGTGCATGTGTTGCTAGTCATATGGTAGAGAAGGATGCTGAAAGGCTCTGAAATGTTCCTGAAAGGCCCTCAAAGGCCAGGTGGCCCACCTTCATGAGTGGTTGGGTATTAATTCTGCTGATATATGTGCGTGAGCCAGCAAGAGCATAGAGCTTAGCTTGGGCTGTAAGAAACACTTGACATATTGAGTAGAAATTTGGGTGGCTGGCTCACACTGAGCATCCAGCTGCTCTACGCTGTACTGTCTTGTTTATTCCCGTAGATAATGTAAAGCTAGTTCAGGAAACATGACCTGCAGCCACTGCAATATAGGTATAACCACAAAAGGTAGCATTCTTTGTAAAATACTGTTGAAAAAAAAAAATCCACACTCCTCATTGTAACAGGTGAGAGCAGATAGCATAGGAGCACCAGCTTCTCTTTAATGTAGCAATAGACAGTGTGTTGGCAACAATCATGCTATTAACATGGTTCTAAGTATGTACTGTCAGTAACAACGCTCATAACTCACTGGCAGCATGACTATATTCTGGAATGAGAATGCAAATGCAGAATGGACAAACAGTTGGGATTTTTAAAGGCACTATTCAAAAAATAAATAATTAAAATACAATAATTATCATAAATCCTTCAAGTGTGTTCAACAGAAAACAAACTAGTGGTATAGCAATACTTTCCTTCACAACAATACTATGAAAAGTTTAAGTGTTCACTTCACTATTCATTAGAATTATACATAAATATTTATGTGTCAATTAAGGAAAATCCTGTATAGAGGTGAAATTCAGCAATGCTGAAGATTAAGAAGATGCTTTGTTTGGGGTTTTTTTCGAACAGACAGAAATCCAAAGACACGTGGAAGTGACATTTCCTGAGCTGTATGCCACAGAAAAGAATCCAGCAGGCAAATGTAGAAACCAAATGTGAAATTTCTCCCACAGATGAAAGAATGGAAAAAAGAGCAAAATCATATTAGCATCTTTTGTGGCAGCCAGGGGAAGGGCAGGGAGGTAGGAGTAATACTCTTCATGTTGGTTTCTCTCAAAACTGATTTTCAGACACAAGACTGGTGAGATTTGGTCTTGCGGATCTGTGACACTCAGTATGTGTATAATGATGTGTTTCATAATATTAGCAGTATAATGAATGAAATGTAGTAAAGTTTAAATGACAAATCAAAACCCATATGCCAAAAAGCACGCAGTACAGTGGAACATGCTTAAGGAAATAGTCCTTACTGGGATAGGAAAATATAATACTACACAAAAGAGCTGCAGACAGAACTATACCTGGCATGTAACCAGGGGCATATGAATAATTCCTTGAAATAGTAGATTTGTTCTTTCTTACATCTTAAGGATTTCTTTTGACATTTCTGAATTGTTTTTTGAACAATTTTTTTATAAATGTCAAAATTTCAACTCACAGTCCCTGTTTGGGAAGAAAGCAGTGTTGAAATGCTTTAAAATAGCTTAGAACCTTCTGACCAATGGTAAACTGTAGCAGTGTCTAACTTCACTCAATGAATCAGTCTGTACAGTGAAAGAAAGTCTTTGTTCAGCCCATCTTCACACTCTAGACAGGTGTCTCTTGATGGCAACTATGTATGAAGCAAATTGGAAAGATCCACTGTATTGAATCAATGCCTTGTACTGATGCATACATTGATAAAAATGGCAATGGGGCAATGTGTTAGGGTTTTTTTTGTCTTGCACTTTTGCTAAGAGGTTGAATAAAAACTCTTGTATATATCTGGCAATATTGAAATAACTTCCAGGTTTATTTCAGCAGGAAAATTTCCAAAGGAAGTGTCGTGTAGTAGTCAGAATGAATAGCAGGAGCCAGGATACTTAAATTCTGTTCTCGTGTTGAGGACACCTGACACAAGCCAACCTTTCCTGATTTTTAACAC
>VYZW01051792.1:0-13470 GCA_013401315.1 Balaeniceps rex
GATCTTAAATGTCTTTTCCAACCAAATGATTCTGTGTGAAAGGAAAAAGAAGTCTTTCATGATGCGAGTTTAACAAAAGAAAGTGAAATAATTTATACCCTTTTTGTTCATATATAAAGTTAGTGTGAAGAGAAGCCTGGTGGCTTCGTGATGCATCCATTTATAGCAGGGAAAAAAAAATCCATCCTGTAGATCAAGGGTGTACCAGATGTGTTCAGTCTTTTGCCTTCAAGAATTGTTCTCTGAATGCTTACAGTGGTTAATCTCAAATTGAACAGCTCAGTTACTTGCTGAAATAATTAATTACTCAGATGAATCTCTCTCTACTAATTTAGCAGTGCAGTGGTCTACAAACAGGGTGCCTGCAGAAACATAAATGTGCAAGCTGTTCGTAATCCTTACAAGTTTGATATTTAAAAATTGAGATTATTTCCACAAGAAGACATCTTTGTGCATTATTGAGGCAGGAAAGATTACAAGCAGAAAATTCAACAGATAGAATATTTTCCCCTTCTCTTAGGGTGTCTTATTTATTTACTTTAAAGTAATTAGATTTTCAAAAACTAAGTGAAATTTTGGTCTGATAACAAGCTTGCAATAGTTCATTTTAAAGCCTAATTTGAACAAAGAATTGGCTGACTAAGAAGCTTAAGCTGCATGTGCTTTGAAGGCAACTAAGACACCATTATCCCAGTGTGATAAGTACCAGATGTGTGTAGGAAAATGTTCCTTGTTGCATCTTGGAATTAATTTTTAAAAAAGATTGTTATTTTTATCCTTGTCTGAAGAAGTTTTTGAAAAATTATATGTTATCTTTTGAAATGGAGAGAAGGTTTTTCCCTCTTTATGCAGATAGGGATGTTCGAGTTACACAGGTGCAATTCCCATTCTTTTTTTTTTTTCCAATGGCAGAGTTTGGCCCCATGTATGCTTTCAAGCAATCCAACTGCAGTATTTCCCTCCTGGTTTGGAAATGTGAATAAAGTTATATATTTCCCATTTCTTGACTGTTTTGGCATTGCTCCCAAAAGGGAGGAAAAACCTTATAAAATTTCTTTTGGCCCAAAAAATCAGAAACATCTGTTGTGGACGTGAGTGGTGGGCTGGTTGCACGCAGCCGGGGGACACCACAACATCTCAAGACAGGTGCCTGCAGCGGGGCCTGTGGGGCGGCTGCCAGCCTACGTGGCCCTTCGCGGGAAGGGGAGAAGCCACCCTGGGGTACCCGTGGCTGGGAAAGGGGATGAGCTGAGCAGGGGTACCCGGGGTGTGCTGGCCGGAGGAGCGCGTCGCACCCTGGCAGTAGAGAAGCGCTGGAGCTGAAATGCTCTCAGAGGTTTTTTAAAAGAAAAAAATCCGATCCTAGCATTTGGTAAATACAGCTGCTTGGCAAGGAGGGTGACTGGGAGCGATGGGCTGTGCGCTCCTCTCCTCTCCCCCCAGGAAGGAGCTGCAGTTGTTTCAGGTGACGCTGGGGAGAAAGCTGTGGTTGTAGACCCGACGTTTTCATGCCTAATAGCATGTTCCCGCTCAGCAGAGTTGGCAAGAGGCAGCCCGTCCTGGGCACTGCGCTTGGAGACCACTGGTCTCTGCAAGGGTCGAGCAGGTGCAGGGCAGGCCCCGGGGAGTGCCTCGCAGGGCGCCCTTTGCTTTCCCCTGCAGCGCAGCCCCTGAGCTCCGGTGCCTGCCGCAGCTGTGGGTCCTGGGGGGAGGATGGTTGGGTGCAGCGTGAGGCTGCCAGGCAATAGGGAGGCTTAAAGCACAGAAGCATTACGACCTCTAGGTCTGCAGTCCCCTCGTGCCTTTGAAGATATTGCGAATTTATTCTGACTTCAGTCTTATTCGATTATGGTTTTTTTCCTGCAAAAGTAAACGTTAAGTAGCCTGCTGAGAAAACTAAAAGGCCACAAAATATTTTTAAGGCTTATGGGAACATATGAGAAAGCTAATTTTCCAAAAAGCAAATAATTGCATTACTGTATTCAGATTATGCTGAAAATTAAAGTCAAATGTTCGTGCTCGCTCTCTCTCAAGGCTCTGACTCCCAAACAAATTATGGCAGCTCCACAAATTACTGTGTTTCAGTGGTCCCACCAACTGTCCACGTGCGTGCTTTCAGCTCACGCCTGATGCAAAGCAATGCATTCTCTTTTAAACCCCAAAGAAAAAGGATTAAGCTAACCCACGTTAGCTTATGTTTGCTGAGAGCGTCCACATGGACACTGGCGGTTCAGTTGACTTGTGGTAATTTGTTAAGCTACGAATGAATGAAACTTAATTGAGAACCTCAGTCACACACACACAGAGTACCGTTTGCCTGCTACTTGGGAGCTGATGAAATGAAATCCACGAAGAGAGGAAGACAGTCTGAAAGCACAAGACCGTTTCAGGGCTGATAGGTTTAGTTCCCTCCTTTGCTATAGAATTTTTTGTAGCAGAGGGCATATTACTGGTTGTCGTTGTCTCCGTTTCATGTCATATAAAAGTGAGGATGATAAATGACAGTTTTGTATTTCACTTGTAGTGTTTGGGGGATAAGTGCATTGAGGCCTGGAAATGCCTAGATGACTATAAAGAGTAAGAATAAGCTGCCAAAGCCAGGTAACTTAAAAAACAATGTAAGCCCAGTCAAGCTTCCACTAATGAATGTAAAACCCCATTTAGATACATCACTTTGCATGTTGGGGGAAAGAAAAGGACAAAACAAAACCTCAGATTTCACAAGATCACTGAGCCTGTATGTTGTTCCCTGTGCCTCCATACACAATATCATCTTATGTATTCCCCACCCACAGGTGACATGAGTATTAAGAAGGAAAAATGAGCATTGTATATCTAGCATGTGAATTCTGCCAGTATGTGATGCATTAAGCTTCATCAAAGTGTTTGAGGTCCAAGAGAGCATACTAATATGGAAGCCACATTAGATTTGATTATTAAATGACTTGAAAGATAGATGTGGGTATTAACGTAGCACACCTGCAGTTCTTCCCCATGCACTTTGATCTGGCAGATGATAATTTGTAATAGCATCACCTCAACCCCTGGTCCACCTGCAGTTTGTTAGGATGGCAGCCAATGTATGTTATGGCTCATTTACTGGCAACCAAAATGTCTGTCAACCAAAAAAAAAATCAACTGTCATTTATCAGCAAGCTTTCACCCAGTAAGTGCTGCTCGTGAGGTGCTGGTGCTGCTCACTTATTTCCACATCTGCTTCATAAACGTCCATGATGCTTTCTTCCCCATCCTCCTCCCTAGCAATTCCCATGTATCTGGCTTTTCACATGCCAGTATTTGGAAGCACCACTAATGACAGCGGATGCAAGAAGGGCTTCTGGCCGGCACGGGCCGGGTGCCTGCGGTTCAGGAGTGGTACTCCACCAGGCTGCAGCTGACAGAATGTGGCGCTTAGCGCCGGGTGGAACAGGTAAGAGGGCCGCTTCTGCGTCCTGTTGTCTAGCAGCTTGGCAGGAGGAGCAATCAGACTAATGTCAGCAAGACAAGAATTTTAAATGAGAATGAAGCTACTCAAGCTCATTAAGCTGGTCTTAATTTGTAGCTTAAAGGTAGCTAGTTTCCATTAAAAAAAGATATAAATATACGCACACAGTTTGACCTGCTGGGTGCCTTGGGTTTTGCTTTCCATCACAGAGCTTCCTGGGGGCTAGCCACCCTCCCAAGGGAGCATGGAAGTGGGGAGGAAAAAGATTAAATTCCCACTTCAGAGTTTTCAGCAGAGCCCTTGGTTTGGGGAAGGATTTTGCTTTCCTTCCAAGGGAAAAGACAAAGCTATGTGCACACCTTCAGTGAAAGACAAGTGGTTTTGGTGAGCCCCAGGTCTCCTCCTTGTTCTCCTGTCCTCCTGTTGTGACAATGTTGTTTCAGAAATATCTTTACTCCTCTCCTACAGCATCAGAAAACTAATGAGAAAATGCTTCTGTTACCGCAGTGAGAGCAACTAGGGCTTTCCTTCTAAGCCTCTGTGCTGGGAGGAAAACTTTTTACCTATCTGCATCCAGCTGGCAACTTATCTAAAAGCAGAGGACACTGAGGTGAGCACTGTGCTACCAGGTGTTTCACAGAGTATGCTCCTCACTGTGGCCTAGGTTTTATTGGCAACATCTTTTTCCTTTTAACGCCTTCATCCTCAGTTTCTTGCAAAAAGACAGAGCACACACACCATTTCCAAATGACCACGTTACAAATTCCTCCCTTACTAAAGGGCAATATTGTTGTTTCTTCTCCTTTTGTGCCAACAATAGTTCTCCAGGTGTGTTATTCAAACGTCAAACACAAAGATGGGATTTTTCAGACAATTTCAGGTACATGCCATACACATGCACAGCATGAAAAATAGTTCTCAAGTCTGCTGTTTAGTTCACGTGTGGTATACCTGCAATATATGGTAGAAAAGAGTTGTATGTGTTTGTGGAGTATGTTGTATTACAGCCATTACACAGTACCAGCCTTTGGACATTCCCCTCACCCCACCTCTCTTTCCCTTTCCTCCTGTCTGCCCCCAGGGATCATCTCTGGGCAAGAAAAGTGTGTGTCTGCAGACCACGTAACAGACATCCTTAAAAGGTAAAATAGGGACTCAGCTGAAGGATAGGTTTGCTAAGGTTGCTAAAGCAATTTTAACATCAAGATAATAGATGTTATGGAAAGTCATGGAGGAAATAATTGCCTGAATGTATAGCTACAGTGCAGAGTAAATTCAAGAAAAATGGTTATAAATGCCAAGCATACAATGAAGCTGTAGACAGATCCATAACCTAGGACAATGTGAGATCTTCTGAAAGTTCAACTTTCTAATTTTTTTTTTGTTCCCCCCCCTCATCTGGTTATGACATAGTCATGTTTCAAATATGAGAAATAAGAACAAAGCCTCTTTTCTTCAGATGTATACCTACATAACATTAATGTTGTTATGTATAACCGCTGTGAGTACTTCCTTTTCTGAACACACTTGTTGCAAATATTACCTTTAGAAAAACTGAATACTTGTTTACTGAATGAGACTACTCTCCCTCAGCAAAACATAATCAGAGTGAAAGAAATGCACTTTCATCACTGTTCTTTGTGGTGTTCACACAGTTCTTTCCAAGGTTGTCCAAGCTGATAGTTGCAAACATTTCTCAGTATGTTACTTTTTTCAACCTGCTAAAATTCTGTTTCGTGCAGTTAGCTGTGCAATTTTGTAACTTGCTGCTCATTTCAGAGATTAGTATTCAGAAAAAAAAGGAGATAATAATAGTTGTTCAATCATATTTAATAATAGTCAAAAAGAGAGACAGTTTAAGAACTGCTGGATTTATAATTCCCTAGGTTTTGGAGCCATGTAGGTAAAAAGGCAGGCAGCAGAATCCAAAACACGCATAGACTTACAGTCAGGGAAACTATAGCCAAATATTATGAGGACATCTCTGTCCTTCAGTCAGCATGTGTTAAATTAAGAACAACAGTTGATAATGTCCTTCAGGAAGGACGTCTCTTCATTCCCTGAAGCTATAAGATATATGACACCACCAGTGATGAATTCCTGGGGCTGCAGGAAAACAGAATACTCTTGGATCCCCTTTTCCCCAGTGTCCTCAGGAGCGGGCTCCCTGCCTGTGTCATTGTCGAGGCAAGTCTGAGGATGCCTCTTGGTTTTCTTTAAGAAATTAAATGACAAAAAAAAACCATAAAACAATTCCCCAGCTCCAGACGTGGATCCATATTTGACAGAGCAGAAAGCAATGAACACACTCGTGTAGGGCTGCATCCAGAATGGCATAGCTCCACAGCCCAGTGGTACCCATTTATCAAGTAAAGCTATTCAATCAAATAAAAATCCCAACTGATTCTGACAGCCACCTGGTGGAGTGTATGCCATTGCCAAAACTAACAACACATCAAGCGAAAGAGCTGATCACAGCTACGGGCTAAATCCTGCACAGAATTATGATCATATCCCATTTTAAAGGGAATGGTGTACTATTTACTGCTAAGCCACCGTACTCCAGACCTTACGCTACAATTACGGCTGTGCTGGCATTGCCTGTCTGCCTTCCTGTTTACGATGTTCATGGGCATCTTCCATGCATGAAACTTCCCAGATAACCTGTCAAAATAGAAATACATTCCCACAGTATTGGTGTGAATGAAGGAGTCTGTGAAGACATTTTGTTTTAGAAGGTATAGGCTACTTTTTACAATGTATTTGCACCTCAGTTTAAGGCAAATACAGTGGAGGGGCTAGGAGTCCCTTAAGGGCCTCATATATCTGGGGTCCCATCGATATCAATGCCAACAGTAGTAATAAAACAAGCGCGTAATATTCAATGATTCTGCTCAGCGAATCCTTCCGAAATGGTGAGCCTCATCCGAATTTCTCTGCTCTAAGAAGTAAGTGGAAACATGGAGGGGTGGGGGAAGGCTTTCTTATGGTATTTCCAGCTATTAGCAAGCTGTGCTAAATAAATGAAAACCTTAAAATTGTAAGTTAAAATTTTAACTGTAGAGAGATTCAGTTTAGATTCTTTGTGTGGTTTATTCTGTGGATTGGCTACATTATTTTATTTGAAATGGCTTATCTGCCTGTGAGTGGTTTAATTGCAGCTTATTATTTCAAAAATATTTTTCTTTATATTCATTATATGGCAGTTTTAAGTACCTTCAGCAGAAATGTGCAAAGCCTCTCTCAGATTCAGTATATGAATACGCAAATAGCACATCTATTTCATGTAGGAGACTAATACAAAATGTGGTTTTATTTTTAAGTGAGCATTTATGACCTGCTTTATTTGACTAAATAATTTGTGATTTGTCAGGAGCGTGTGAGGAATATATATCATAAGTGATTATCTGACATACCCTCCTTCAAAGACATAAAGCACGAGCAAGTCCCATCTTAGATCTTTGTTTAAATACATCATATTTTGACTGCTAAAGAAGTTTAAAATGAAAATTCTAATACCTAGTGAACCCAGTGTAACTCATTGAGTGCTTGCAGAAATGTCTGGGGTGAGGCCCAGATATCCAAGTCCTTCCAAATAATTGACCTTTCTTCTGTCATGCTTTAACTCAGCATCCCCAAATTAGGTCCACAGGGTTGTGATGTAATATGGGAGATTTAGGCATCTGGGGAGAGGTCCTCTGGAAATCAAGCAGCAGATATCTCTGCTAGCCTGCAGTGAAGCACTGGGCTCTTTTCTCCTCTGCTGGAGTCTGTAGGCACTCAGCTGGCCACAAGCAGCAGACTCCTCTCTCTGTTCTCTCTCCTTTTCACGGGGAAAGATGGGGAAGGGAAAGATGGGGATGAACAGGGGCAGTATAATAGGGGCACGTGTCCAGCCTTGCAAAGGCAAAGTTCAGGCAAAGAGAGAGCCCACCTCAGGTTGTGCTTTCCATGGCTGTCCACATGTGCTTCACAGACTTTTTAACTTTGACTATGAAACCTGCCAACACTGGACACATCTCATGTGTGACTCAGCTCTGTAGAGGCTAACTGACCAGTACAGGCCAGTTTGTTTTAAGGATGTCAATGGGGCTCAGCAGAGAAACCCCCTGTGGGCCTGTGTCTCACTACTTCACATTTGACACTTCCACAAGAAAAGAAAATAAACAAGAAAAATCATTACTTCAGTTTTTGAATGCTAACCTTTTTCTTCAAAAGAGTTTAGTGAAGCAGTCTACATGATCTTTAATTTCCACAGACTTACAAAGGTCATTGGGGAGTATGGAAGGGAGCTGTGTCACTGGATTTGTCTAGCAGCAGAGATAAACTACTAGCCATTTTAAAATGGTTACACTTACAGTGAAACAAAAGGGAAAAGACAACCCCAAACAGGGATCTTTAATTGAAAACTAAGCATCTAGATCTCAATGAGCATTTTGAACTGATATGACAGGCCTTTGGTGGTGGTATAAAGAGAGTCTTTTTTCTTCAATCTACATTTCTGTGTGGATCATGTGAGCTTGTTATCACCCATAACCCTGAAGTATAGTTGTGTGTGGTCAGGCAGCTCTTTGACCCCAGAGGAATGTGGAAACTCAACACCTCACAAATTATTTCTTCTATTTACAAAACAGCATTGTAGAAGACACTGCTGCAAAAGCTACTCTTTGTGAGTTTCTTCTCAAATACCTGTAAAAATTCTCCAACCTCTAAGATGTAATATTCCTTGGGATATTTCCGCTATTCCAGTAGCAATATGTTTATGGATGTATTGGGTTTGCGTGGTAAGGTTTTGGAAGTGAGGAGGCTACGGAGGTGGCTTCTGTGAGAAGCTGCTAGAAGCTTCCCCTATGTCCCATAGAGCCAATGCCAACCGGCTCCAAGATGGACCCGCCGCAGGCCAAGGCCGAGCCCATCAGCGACAGTGGTAGTGCCTCTGGGATAACATATTTAAGAAGGGGGAAACAAAAATGACGGGACACAAACAGCAGCTGGAGTGAAGAGTGAGAATATGTGAGAGGAACGACTCTGCAGACATCAAGGTCAGTGAAGAAGGCAGGGGAGGAGATGCTGCAGGTGCTGGAGCAGAAATTCCCCTGCAGCCCATGGTGAAGACCTTGGTGAGGCAGGCTGTCCCCCTGCAGCCTATGGAGGTCCACAGTGGAGCACATATCCACCTGCAGCCCATGGAGGACCCCAAGCCGGAGCAGGTGGATGCACCCGAAGGAGGCTGTGACCCCATGGGGGGGGACATGGCCCTGGAGCAGGCTCCTGGCAGGACCTGTGGCCCCGTGGAGAGAGGAGCCCATGCTGGAGCAGGTTTGCTGGCAGGACTTGTGACCCTGCCGGGGACCCGTGCTGGGGCAGTCTGCTTCTGAAGGACTGCACCCCATGGAAGGGACCCACGCTGGAGCAGTTTGTGAAGAACTGCAGCCCGTGGGAAGGACCCATGTTGGAGAAGTTCATGGAGGACTGTGTCCCATGGGAGGGACCCCACGCTGGAGCAGGGGAAGAGTGTGAGGAGTCCTCCCCTTGAGGAGGAAGGAGCAGCAGAGACAATGTGTGATGAACTGACCGCAACCCCCATTCCCCATCCCCCTGCACCCCTTGGGGGGAGGAAGTAGAGAAAATTGGGAGTGAAGTTGAACCTGGGAAGAAGGGAGGGGTGGGGGGAAGGTGTTTTAAGATTTGGTTTTTATTTCTCATTACCCTACTCTGATTTGATTGGTAATAAATTAAGCTAATTTCCCCAAGTCGAGTCTGTTTTGCCTGTGATGGTAATTGGTGAGTGATCTCCCTGTCCTTATCTCGACCCGCCAGCTTCTCCTTGTATTTTCTCTCCCCTGTCCAGTTGAGAAGGGGAGTGAGAGAGCGGCTTTGGTGGGCACCTGGCATCCAGCCAGGGTCAACCCACCACAATGGAAGAGGGAAGAATCTGTTGCTTGAGAAAGGAAAAACATTCTGGATTTTCCTGCATCTGTGGATCGCAAAGTGTTGTAGTGGTTGCTCATGTTGTGGCTCTGTACAAAGGCTGAAATAAGCGCTGTGAAATAGTGAAAGTGAGATGCTAATATTAAGGAATTGGATTATGCTAGCACAATCCACGTCATAAATTGTCAAAATATGCATGTCTGCATTTGAAGAGAAAAGGTACACGAACTAGCAGGAAAAATGTCCTGAGCAGTAAGCTGTGCTAGACCCGTGGTCCTCTTATTGTGGCTTAGGGGGAACATGCTATGTGCAGGTAGCTGCTGCTGATTTAGTTCAAGTCTGCAGAAAAAGCTAAGTATGGTGATACCCATAGGGCATTACTTGTAAGTATTACTGCTGGGGACACTGGACTGCTCTGTGTGACTCCTACTGATTATGTCATTTCAGAATAAGTTGAATAAAATTCCGGAAAATACACTGTCCAGGAACCCTTTTGACCAGGAGTGGGGGAAACCATTAAGCAGTAAGAATCTCAGCCAGATACTTCCATCTCTTTTTATTTGATCATTTTAATGATTTACTATCTCCTTGGCTGACTTTTATGACAACTTTGTCATGGGTGTTAAAGTTTTTTTAATTTAGTTTTTTAAATTATTTTTCATGTGCTACTAACTATTTCCCTTTCAAATGGGATCTGAATAGGGGTGGCTTTTCCCAGTGTTCATTTTGTCAAATCAGCAGAGACAATTGAACTAGAAGTTTCTTTTGATAATTTATGATCATAGGATAATCTTCTTCCTGAGCAAGGTAATAAAAGAAATCATGATTCGATTCATTTCAGCTCATAGGTACTTCTAAAAATCATGAGATGGCAAAGGGCGGTCATGTTTTTAAATTGACAAAACTGGGAGCTGGGCTTTCTGGTCGGCCTTCTTTATCCGCCTTCTGACTTCTCAAGAGGCCTTACTATTCGCTTACCTCATTCTTTATTTTTTATCATTAACACTTTGATAAGTAAGATATATTAGAAGTTCCATGTATGTTTTGGGAGACGTTAACTTTTGTTCTTGTTGCTAGCCCAGTTGATATGGCTCAGAAGTCAAAACAGGAGGCCACCTTCAGAATATTGTGTCTGTTCATCTCTTCTTATTCATCTGTAAAATGAGAATTATTTACTGAGTCACAGTAACAAAAACCTATGACTGTGTAAAGTACATTGAGGACTTGACTAGAAAATTTTTATGAACAACAAATGCAAAAGACTCATCAGTTGATAGAGTTACAGGCTGCCAGTGAAAGAAAACGTAATACTACAAAAACTGAAAAAGAGGTTTGGAAAATAATCTTATTAGATGTAAGATTAAAAGGTTTTTTTTAATTTCATCCAACTCTTCTGGAAACTACAGAGACAGGGGGGTTAATTGGTTTTGTTTATCTGAATGTTTTGAGTGCCTCATCTGGGAGAAATAAAAGGGAACTCCTATTTTCTCAGAGATGGGGAGTCAATACTTTCAAAAAATAAAAATTTTTCAAGATCAGCAACCCACATTGATTGACTCAAGCAGCACTTTAAAATTTTGGTTTATAGATTTTACATCCAATAATTCGGGTAAGAAAAAAAAAAAAAGAGAATTAGAAGGGGAATAGTGGTCACCCTGAGGGAGAAATCAGTAAAGGTTAGGTGATGTGTCTGACAGACAGTCAGGAATGAGTGAAGGCAGCAGAAGCAGAGCATTTTGAGTATGGGGAGTGAACAGACAGCAAAACAGACTCTCCAGGGGAAAAAAAAGCAAGGATGGAAGAAAGACAAAAGACCCTGAACAGCAATGAGAAAGATTTGAAATTTTTCCTGTTCGCAGGAAAGCACGGACAGCAGCTTAGGAGCAGAGGCTGGAAACAGCGGGTGCAAAACTGAAATCTAACTATTGTGGGTGCTCTTATCAAGAGGGCTCAGTCCCATTTTGCTCTTGTGACCTTCCTGGCATGAAGAGCCATTCAGACTTTGCCTTCCTAGTGCAGTATCTGTGCCGGGAGGGGTTTGGACCACGTGTCTGGTTCGTATCCCTGTTCATTTCATGTGCTGACAGGTTGCCATACGCCCTGAGGCTTTTTCTCCCATCTCTTTTCCCCCAGTTGAAGAATTTTCTTTCTCTATCTCTATGTGAGAAATCACTTGCGCTCACCAAAATAAATACTATCTCAGTGAATTAAGGAAAATGGACGGCAAGCTTCTAAAGCGAAGATCTTTCAATTTCTTGTGTTGCATTAAATATTAAGATCTTTTCTGCCTGTAATGAAACTACTCTTTTTGTCTTTATTGCTGCATCTCATCTGATCAGTTATTCACATGATAAAAACTTGGTGGTGTTTGTATATTTGCTTTACAGCAATAACTTACTTATGACAGACCTTTTTGTGTGTCTAGTGCATTAGTATATTGTTGCCTTTTAATCTGGTGCCTCAATAGACTTTAGACTAGTTAACTCCAAAGTGATGAATGAAAGTGGAGGAACAGAACAGAGATGGAGAAGCAAAAGAACGTTAGTGAAAAACTAGAGAAAAAGCTACAAGTTTTAAACTACAAGAGTAACAGATTCTGTTCTAACTGGTAAGGAGGCAAATGCAGAAACCGGTGCAGCTGCTGAGACTGTAAACCAAAGAATTTCTGGGGAAGAAATTGATTATTCCACTCAGCAGGACTATTTGGATGTTAGTTTGTCCAGTGATGAATTTGACAATACAGCTGATACCCATGAAGGTATATGTTGTTCTGTTTTCTCACAACACTTAGCTCATCCCTGGGAATTCACATCTGGATTGACCAAACAGCAAAGTGTCTTACAACAGAAAATCCAAATATCCCTTAAAGAGACTTCACTCACAGGAAGATAATAGATGTACTAAAGCAATAAGAGTTTCTAGCAACAAAAGTCTTTACTAGCTAGTTGAATTACCAATCTACAGTAATTTGGGTGGCTTGACGAATGTGATTTCTTTTCACAACTAAGTTAAAAACTACAAACCCCCAAATGCTGCATGAAAATTTATTTCTTTGGCAAAAAAAGGACTGTTTCACTTTAAAAAATGAACACTTTAGAAAGAGGTCAAGAAATTTTATTCTCTCTGAGAGATAAAGAATGACTCAGTTTATTACTCTGATCTCTGCACAAGTCACAGTCCAAGCTAAAGTTGACTTTAAATCTCGTAAACTACAGTGATTGCTGTTGCTACATGAAAAAAATTACACAGAAAACTTTATTTATTAGATTAAATTATCATCAGCACAATAGACAGGAGAAAATTTGAATACTTTGGAATTTATTCATCAATTGTACATGAATGCAGAACAAATTATTTATCATCCTTCCTCAAAACTAAGTCAGAAACTACACTGGAAGATTAAATACAAAATTACTGCTGCAATGCATTTGAGAGTGTGATGCTTAAAGATATGTTTTTAGTGATGCTTTTGAAGTCTGGGGTATGGAATTTCCTGCAGTCACAGTTGGGTGTGGGTGCAGCTCGAAGGCGACTGTCGGTACCTGGAGCTGGATCGTCCTTGGACACAGGGCTCCTGAGCCAATTGTCTTTAGAAAGCAAAAGTGTGTGTGCAACTATGCATAGCTTTGACTCTGCAACCAAGTGACTGCCTACGGGTCCCTAAGTGGCCTCAGCAAAGGTAATTGGTAAAAAAATTATATAATATGACATTTAGGTGACTTTGGGAGATTTTTCTTTCCTTTTTTTTTTTTTTGGTAACTATTGCTGGACACCTGGATTTTTTTCTTGTTTTTTTTCTCTTTCTTCTCTGAAGCTTTGTATTATTTTAGATTAGACCAGGATGAATGATGTTTGTTTACCATATAAAGTCACATCCTTTGCTTGCAAAATCAGTCATTTTCAAATCCAAGAGCAATTTACACAAAATTTTACAGTTTTATTGGTCTCCAATGGCAAGATATAATTTCAGAAACAGACAAACCCTCAAGAAAACAAGAATTTTCTTATGCCTCTCTCCCTAGTACTAAGTAGTCAGTTGGGGAAGGGGGAAGGAAAGGAGGAAGTAAGCAGTTGATATTAATCTAAGTAGATGG